>CAUHTR010000911.1:0-38739 GCA_959609185.1 Schmidtea polychroa | reverse complement strand
CTAAATCGTTTAAATTTTTGTTAAATATCGTGATGAGTCTGGAGACAATTAAAAATAATGATTTTTTTGTTTTAATATATTGAAATATTTTGTAATTCTGTTGCAAAATATTAAACATAATTGCTTATTCACTCTGAGTATTAAATCAATAATAAAAACAATTTTAAATGTTATAATATTAAAAAATATTTATTTAATTTATTCGAACAGGGTTTTTAAAAGTGTTATTTCAATCATATAAAATCAAAAGAAAAAAAAACTTTAAATATTTTTTAAATATTTTTTTAAAACTAATCGCGTTATTGTTAATGCTAAAAAGATAATTTAATCGATTTTTCAAAATTTTAAAAATCGAAATTCAATTTAATCAATATCTGAAAGAAAAGAAATTCAAAAATTCTTTATTTAAAACAAAATTTTAAAAAATCAATAAAAAATACCGTTGCGTGATAATGAATATTTATGAAACATTAGACTGCTCCAATTGTTCGGCGGGCAGTGAATTAGTGCTCCACTCACTAAAGTTCAGAGACAATAAATAATTCAAATGATATTTTTTTCTTTTATTTTTATAAAGTTTTTGTAAATATTAGTATTTAGAGAAGTAAAATTGATATTAGTATGTCAAAATAAATATTATTTATTTTTTTATTGGTATTACGTAAATATGCTTTCTTCAAAGAAGACATTGGATCTTATTTATCAGTAAAACGTTGTCATTGTCGAAGTTAACTCCTTAATCCTTATTTCTTTTAATATCTGGATCTACTTAAACTTTTAATAATGATAATTACATAATTATAGCTCTAAATCATATTTCTTATTTTTTCTTAATTTATTTATGAGTTTATGAGTTTCATCTATTTTCCTCAATTTTCCATAAAAATTATCTTCATTATTGATATTTAACCCTTGAATGTGCCCCATGAACTCAGTAGTACCTAAATTAATAAAAATTTGTAAAGATTATCAATTTTATTTAATGTTTAAAATTTTTATTTTTGTTACATTTTGATATTTTATGAGAATATAGTTTTATTACCAAAATCTTATTTGTTCAAAATATAAATTTTTCTCAAAAAGTAATAATTATGACTTTTAATATCATTTTGAAAAAGAATATTTTAAATAATTTACAACCCTTTTAAACAAATATATAATTTGAAACATGAAGATTTTATGTCAGAAAAAATGTTTCATTTAAACAAATAGTTTGTAAATAAATGAATAGAAATACATATATTGAATTAATGGCAAAATTATATGTAATCCATTTTAATTTAATACACCCAACTCTTTTTAATCGATAAATACGTGCTTATAGTAAAATGAGGAATGCATTTCGTGTCATTCGAAAACAGTGTAAAATAAAATAAAAATATATGTTTATTTCGAAAAACCGTGATGTCTGATAAACATTCGTATACCCACAAGAAATGCTAGACTGATCTAAAGCAAGAATAGAAAAAAAGAAATAATATTTATTGCATAATATTTTGTACATAATTACAAAAGGTGTTATCCAGCCTAACAAGATTTTCAACACACAGGAAGCTTGTAATATAACATTTCTTGATTTCATTTTAATTAGGGGTGTGTCGATTTTGATTTTTTACCGATTCCGGAATCCAGATAATCGGTTAAGTTTTTTTACCGATTCCGATACCGATCCGATTAATCGGAATTTCGGCAATTTTCAATGATTTTACTAAACTGTTTTTTATCCAGTTCTACCGCGGGACGATCGCGGAAATCAACAATGAAATCATCTATTATTTTCCCTTACAGTGTGAATTGCTGGTGCAAGGCTGCAAGCCCCATTGATTGGTGGATTTATATTTTTTATCTAGATTCTAAATTGATCAGTATATATATATATATATATATATATATATATATATATATATATATATATATATATATATATATATATATATATATATATATATATATATATATATATATATATATATATATATATATATATATATATATATATATATATATATATATATATATATATATATATATATATATATATATATATATATATATATATATATATATATATATATATATATATATATATATATATATATATATATATATATATATTTTATTTATGGAAATTTTTATGTAATTGAAACCATAATATAATAATAAAGAAGTGTTTGTTTTGATCAATTTCATTTGTTGTTTACTATTTCTTTTAGTCAATTTGTCGGTAATATTATTATTAGACATGATAATGTAACTGGATACATGAAGGAAGGTATTATAAACGTATTTAACGCTCAATACTTATTTATAATTTTATGATTTATTATATTAACAGATTTTATCACTATCTTAATCGGTAGGCCTATCCGTGCCGGATGCCGATTAATCGTCAAAAATAGGAATCCTGTCAATTCCGATTTCCAAATCAAAAGCCGGCCCACCACTAATTTTAATTATAGAAAAGTTGTCCAGTGAAACCGGGTGTAGTATTTAATAGTAAACTTACATGCAAACTCATCAACGTAGTCATTTTATTGCATTTTGACTTCATTTTGCATTATGGTGACACCAAGTTTGCATTAGGGATTTTCTATTGTTCATTAAAATAACAACCTTCCTAGTTTTTTAAGTGTGCTAATAAAAAGTAAATTCTTTTGAAACATAACTATATACTTAAAATATAATTCCATTAATTATATTATTATTATGATCATTGATATGTTTGTAAAAAACAACAATAATATTAATAGAATTTACTATTTTTATTGTCAGAGATATGGGGATATTTTCACAAGTTTTCAAGCCACAATGAATATTTATTTATTGTATGTAGGAAAACCCTAAATTTATATATTATTGATTGGTCAATGTCAGGAGATCAATAAAATTCTTGAGAATAACCATTCTTTTGATTGGTCCGTTTTCTTAAAAAAAATGTTATAACTTTCGATCAATGATGAAAAATAATTCAAATTTTTAAATTAAATTTTAAAGGAGTATTTAGTGAAAAAGCAGTAAAAAACTACTTGTTATCAATATGATAAACTACTGATTAAATTAAATTTGATAATAATTACAAATGTAGACACTAAATTGAAAAATTTCCTAGGCTTCTCGGGTTAATATTATTTGACAATAATAAATAAAACTAAAACAACCAAATTAAAAATGATATCAAATTCTCTAGGGCATTGAAGTAATTAATTTCCAAATTACATAAATATTTTATTAATATCGATGTTTAACATATTGCAGAATATAAAAATCAAAATAATAATGAAAATTTTGTTTTAATGAAATAAAATATAATTTTATGAAATCCAATAATCAATGCAAAAATTAATTAGATTTGATGTGAAATTAAAATATAACATTGATTATTTTTATTTGTTCATGGAGAACCCTTCTTGTCGTTTTTATGCCTCATTTTGAATATAATTAAATTCTTAATTTTTTGTAACTGGATAAATATCATTTGCACTATAATTAATAAATATTCACTTTATAATTTTGATATTAATTTTTGAAATACTTAAACTCGCTATTATATTTTTTTATTTGTATAAAAATGCCAAGGAAAGGAGACAAACCTGGGTGGTTGACTTAAAACGTTGAAGGATATGAATAATAAAATGCTTAAAAAATATGTATGGGATCTGAATAGTCGAGTTACCAAAGGAAACCGATGATATGACCTCCATAATAAGAGGAAACCTTTATAATTTTGACAACATCATTGTCAGCGAAACATTGTATAATGTATAATGACGCAAAATGATTCTTTATGACGGAATGCATGTTCCTTTTGTTGAAAGGTTCAACATGACAGTTGACCAAATACCACGCAAGTAAATATATATATATATATATATATATATATATATATATATATATATATATATATAGATTTATTATAAAAATCAAACTTTGCAACAAGTTTGATGCAGAATATTCCATAAATTAATGCAAGACCCGTCAACATACAACCATAAGTATTTGTCAATCTTTGATCAGGATAAGTAACACAGTCATAGAAGGTGGTAGCTGAAGATAACCGCGTTCATGGTTGGTATCAAATATAGGCGTTAAAGGTAACAGAAATATCGTCTGTGATCCCCAATAATCCTCTACCAGGTACATTGAGTACTATTCAAGCAAGGATGTCGTTAGTAAAGTAAACGAGACTCAAGTAGGTCCTGCCCAACCGGTCCATTGTGTAGGATTCTGGATTGCACATTGAAAGAATGAAATTACATGTGATCAACATGAGGAATTCCTACTATGAGATTTTATATAACAACATGAAAATCTAATGTTTATATTAAAATCTGAACGTTAATGGAACATTTAGCTTACCTCCTGTTCTTTAAGGCAAACAAAGGAGGATTTTTACTGCCAATTCTTATGATATATTGCCAAATTAAAAAGGTGGAACTTATCAAAGATATTTTGTTGTCAATAAAGAATTACAGGACTAGACGTCTAAAATTGTTTCCTTCACATTCTTGGTTTGTTTATGAACGGAAAATAAACAGAGAATATTTAACCAGCAATTACGTTGAAACAGTCCATCGACGACTGTAAGTAGAATTTTGGATGGATCTTATAGATGGAATCTGAGCACTTCAAAAAGAGTATAACCTAATATTATAACCTAACTAGCTGATGTATCCGATATTAGTCAAGATAATTTGATAGTATGTATCTTGCCGAAGAGACAACAATGTCACTGAAATCATTGTCTAGTACTGTATAATATACTTTATTTAATATTTTTAAGTATATATAATTATAGCATTTTAATATTGTAATAATTGTTGAATACTCATTAGTTTGATCTATTATTTATATATTTCTCGTTTTATAAGCAGAAATTCTATATTCGAATATTTAAATTGTTGGAAACAACTTTTATTAATAATTGGGGGTATTGATAAAAATGAATATGGGGGTTAGAGCATCCCCTTCAGTGCCGATGGTCAAACCAATCCCATGTCGACCTGTCCAGGCACCAATGGGAGCCCCATTAAAAATTTGGCTGCGTTAACTGTTAGAATTAAAAGAATAGTTGAAATTTATAATGAAAAAAATATTATCGAGTATCTGAGAGGAATCTCGCGTAATTCTTTGATGGAAAAGTTCAAAACTTTATGTTATGAAAATATTTTTTATGTGTGCATTATAAGGTCCAGCGCCAAAACGTCCTGTCTTTATTTATCACGTTAAAAACAACAAATTCTTTGTGAAGGGTATTCAATGGATTTTTATTAATTCGCCAACACAGCATAGAAAGAGTTCTAAAGTGATATGGTGGTCCCACAAAATACTTAACTATTGTAGTTTCCGAACATTTATATTCTTGTACTTGGTTTCATAAATATTTTGTTTCAAATTTTTTATAAATTTTCATTTCTTTTCATTTTCCTTCTTTTTACATGATATTACTGTATCACCTATTGAATAATTTTTGTCTGATTAATACACGTCTTACTACTCAAGTTGTATCAAAAAATTGTTTACTTAATTTTGAACTACGAATTTTTCAGACCAAGTTTAATGTCTTAGATTATTTTAGATTTTGGTGAATCCTAAAGGTAATTTGAAATTTTGCTTAAAAATCATAAATTCAACAAGAAAGGATTGCAAAGTATAGGACGTCAATATCCCACGAGAAAATTATTTTCAAGGTTCTAAATGGTTAAATTTCACAAATTTGGCCATAAGTTGACTTACAGTTTAGCAATGAGTGAAGTATTGTAAATTTCAGTCAATAAATGTCTTTTTTTACATACGAACCGACCTCCTTGATAAACCCTTCTCTATGCTAATTATAAATTGCAAATGTGCTCGTATTTAAAAATCAAAATGAACTTTAGAGTTTCAGACTTTACTTTATATACTAGGCCGACTAAGTAAAATAATGGTAACTTTCCCTTATCAACTATAAAACTATAGAGTTATGAAAATTCAGTCAAGAAATCGAAATTTTTCAAATAGAGAATCCTAACACAACTTAAACAATATTGCATACGTAGAGACAATTCAAACAAGTAAAAAATATACTTTTCTCTCTTTTGTATCAAAGACTTTCATAGCTAGACTTGGAAAGAAATATTTATAAATTTAAATTTCAGTCTAGAAATCTTAGATAAATTCCTTTCAATGAGCTGCATACACCTGGCTGACGAAGTCTTTCTTTTATATTAAAAAGACTTTATCAAACATAAAATTATTTGTACAAAAAGTAAAATATCCGATTTCATATAATTAATATTGTTGAGGAAAACACAGTTTTTAATTCATTATTGATTATTTAAATAGATTTAAAAAATAATTTAATTAAAATTAATTAATTAATTAATTAATTAAATAATTAACTAATTCGCTATTTTGCATGAAATCACATTTATCGAAGAAATTATCAATATGTAAAGAAAGTTTATATTGAGTTTTAACTTTGTATTTATTTTTTTATCACACCAAAATAATTACAAAAAAGTGAGAAGGAGGTCAACAGGAAATTAGTTAAAATGTATATGCATAACATTTACCCTCATAATATCTTTATAAATGTTTATATTTCGTAAAAGATTAAGAATTACAATACCTTCATGTTATAGTTATTTAGTGAAATCATGATTCGATGTTATCTTTTGTCTTAACATCCTGAATCCCAAAATTGATCAACAGAGCAAAGCTTTGGAAGTTTAAAACTTGTATATTATTATACCCTAGTTACACCTTACAATGGCCGCAATATGAAATCATATGTCAAACTATTTAAAGAGATTAAATGTAGTGCAACTTCATGTGGAAAATAATAACATTAAAAGTTTACTTTCTAAATTTTCCCATTTTTTGCTTGCAAATATTATCTTTCCGATACATTTTTGAAAAGGCGTTGATATTCTCAATTCAAAGACTTGATTTAATAATATAAATTACATATATAATTAAATACGCTTATTATTGTAGTCTAGGAATAATAAGAGATTTCAAGAAACAGACAATGTAGGATTAATTATAAAAATAACGAATGTAAAATTTACGGTTTGTAAATTATATATATATATGCAATTAATAATAATAGATATAAAGAAAAGAAGATAATTCATGTAAAATTCACAAAGATTGATATTGAAAGAACAAATAAAATCATTAGAAGGCACTTATAATAATAATAATACTACTACTACTACTAATAATAATAATAATAATAATAATAATAATAATATTAATAATAATAATAATAATAATAATAATAATAATAATTGGATTTTTTCACAAATTCATCTCAATGTACCAAAATAAAAATTTACTAATTTAAATCGAAACCATAAATTTTAATTGAATTTTTCATAATTTATTATTTATATTTTGAAAGAAAATAATGAAAAATAAAGTTACCGAAAATAATAGCTTATTTTAATTGTCCATTTAAATATTTGTTTAATAACTTTATCACAAACTATAGAATAGAATATTGAGTAAAGTTCAAACACAGTCTTTGTCAAATGAGTTATTCATACCAACTGTATGCTAGGATTCTTGAGCTCTGAAACCATGATTTTATATGATAAATCAATTTACAAAAGCTTTAATCATCAAGACGCATGGCAACGTTCATGAAGTTCGTTTGGTTTATTTTCTTTTTATATAAAAAGTGACATACTGAAACAGAAGTTTACATCTTTAAACGAGTGTTACCATATGAGAATCAGTAAAATTTAGTGATGATTTCATTGAAAGTTTAGTATTTTTATAGAATAATTATGATATTTTATTATAGATTTCTTTCAGAATCATTTAAAATTTGATATTTTTTTTGAAAATTTTATGTATTTTCCAATATTTTATTTATTTTTTAATTTTTTGTCCACAGACTCATTTCCAATAAGTGTGCAAAAGTTTGACGAAATATTAAAATTAATGTTGAATAAAACACTACATGATTCCATTTTAGTAAATAATAGGATTTGGCGGTTTTTCAAAACCGGTTTTTAAATTAAGAAAACCGGGTTGAAATAATTCGAATTATTATGTTAGAAGTAATTTTTCACTTATGACCGATTCGTCTAGCAACAGAAGCTTTAGGGTGACGAGATGCCACTTTATCAACAAATGAAAGTATATTTGAATTTCTGTTAAATGAACTACAAAAAATAAATACTGTAATAAGTTTGAAATTATTATATGCATTGAAAGAACGAATTCAAGAAAGAAGACAAGTAAAATTAGCAATTCTTTTGCTGTATTGCAAATCCACAAACATTATTATTATTATTATTATTATTATTATTATTATTATTATTATTATTATTATTATTATTATTATTATTATTATTATTATTATTATTATTATTATTATTATTATTATATATTATTATTATTATTATTATTATTATTATAATTATAATTATTATTATTATTATTATTATTATTATTATTATTATTATTATTATTATTATTATTATTATTATTATTATAATTATAATTATTATTATTATTATTATTATTATTATTATTATAATTATAATTATTATTATTATTATTATTATTATTATAATTATAATTATTATTATTATTATTATTATTATTATTATTATTATTATTATTATTATTATTATTATTATTATTATTATTATTATTATTATTATTATTATTATTATTATTATTATTATTATTATTATTATTATTATAATTATTATTATTATTATTATTATTATTATTATTATTATTATTATTATTATTATTATTATTATTATTATTATTGTTGTTGTTATGAATCTACACTGATGCCATTCATCTGCCTAAACCCTGGTTAACCTATTAGTTTCTAGATAGATTATAAAAAAAGTGACTGAATTAGATTTCTACAGTTAATTAATTGAAAGGCGATATTTTATACTATCAAAATATTTCATTATAACTAAGATTAAAAAAATATTATATATACATCACATTATTCAAAGTACCAATGAGAAAAAGATGAAGCAAATTGATGCATAATTGAAAGAAAAAAAATGTAACATTCCGACAATAAATGCAATTTTAATTGCTGAAATCTGAATATATTTCTCTTGGACAATTTCCCCAATAGATTCTCCTCGTCTAGCAAGCTAGGAATATAATATACGGATGTAGAAGTAAAATTTGATATGTCAACTCTTTTTCGTATTTGAATTTCTTGTCGAATCGTAAAGAACAATTATCAACAAAATACAATTTGTAAGTCAATCCATTTTCATTAAATTCATCTGATAATTAGACTGCATTTAGACAGACTCGACTGGCAACTACCACCCGATAATAATATTTTGCATAATCTCATTTGTCGTAGAAGAGGGAAAAAAACTTTTTATCTTTCAATTAAAATTGAAAATAATCAATCAAAATAATTTTTTTAATATCAAATAAAGTTTTCTTAAGTAAATAGGTAAAAAAATAAATATTTACAAATTAAAATATTACTGACTAAAAGGTGACTTAATATGATTTATTTTATAGCTTTGCCATTATGATTTATAAAAATAAAAAAACAATAATAATAATAATAATAATAATAATAATAATAATAATAATAATAATAATAATAATAATAATAATAATAATAATAAACTCGATTATATTCAAAAAATATTCAGCTAATAAATAGTAATTATTCCAGCATTTCATAGAGAAAGATAAATTATTGAATATATGTTCTGTACTTTTATGTAAGGTTTAAATGGTTAAAAATAAAGTTTTAGGGGTCGAGTAATAAAACCAAATTTCAATATGCATTTATGAAAAATTTAAAATCCCGTTCAAACACAGAATTTCATTAACTAAATTAATCGGCTTATTTGTTCATTTATAATATTCTTTACCGATAATTATTTCAGAATTTTTTCTCATTATGAATTCACCCCTCCCTCTTTGTCGACGTCATGAAATATAGAGATTGGTTTATTAACTCCATCTGGGAAATGCTCTAAAAAACAAAAAAGGCCTTACCCGGTATTCATGAAATTTTATTTAAATTATGAAAAGGTTGTTAATTTATTAATTGAGATCAATCAGTCATGTAGCAATGTTTCTTTGAAAATTGACGGCACTTCTAAATTTATTTCTAAATAATCTATCATGCACTTTTCATTTTGTTTGAATTTTCACTCGCCGAAACTGATAATAATAATAATAATAATAATAATAATAATAATAATAATAATAATAATAATAATAATAATAATAATAATAATAATAATAATAACNAAAAAAAAGAATATTTAAACAAATTAACAAATGAAAATCGTAATCAAATTGTATCAAATTAAAAAAAAATATTTTAATACTCCCTCTGTCCAAAAATGATAGTCCAGTTGCATTTTAGCCTTTTTCCCAAAATGATTGTCAATAGAGAATATAAAAAATTGAACGGTTTTGTAAAACCTTTTACAGTAAAAACACATTAAATAATTTTATTTTATTGATTGAACAAATAACAAAAACTGCATTTTAAGCATTTGAGGGGTTGCAAAGAAATTACTATTTAAAGTCAAACTGGACTATAATTTTTGGACAGTAGGAATACATTTAAAAAACATTTTTTAATCATATAAAAACTATTTTAATTTTAAAAAACGCACAAAATTATCTATTATATATAAATATATCTTTAATGGGCTTTAATAACAAATTTGAAAAAGACAAGTCTTTATTTTTCACGTTTAGAAAGAATGCTTGCTTAGTTTTGCATTTCTTAATCCAAATTTACATAAATAAAATGCACAAAATGTAAAAACATTTTCTAGAATTTTTGAGCTAAATTCTTAATATATATAGAAATCCTAAAATGCATAAATATGTAACCTATCATGCTGGATTTTTATAAAAGGATTTCAAACCCAATCATACTTGTCCTCGTTCAGTAATGAAAAATAAAGAGTTTAATTCTTCTTGCATAAGTGCCAAATGTTAAACAGCAATTGGATATATTTCTTTTATGCTGCTTTTACGTAGTAATGAAGGCCCTAACCTAAAATACTTTGAAGATAAATTCATAAAACGATAGTAGTGAAATGGAAATTGGGCCTCTTCAATCGAAATGCGATGACCATCTTTTCATTAATTAGGAAAACTTCAAGGTTCTGTGGAACATAATTTAAGAAAGATTGTAAAATATAACTGAACTACCTCTTCCCCTTGACTGCTAACAAAATGACTTCAAAATTTCATACGAAAAAACGATCATTACCATAAACATATTTTAATAAGATAAATATAAATTAAAACACCTTAAAAATGAAAATTTCAATAGAAATACTGAAACTAAAAACCTGGATGATAAAGTGAAAAAATATTCATGGATTATTATTACTAATATTAACAGTTTTTAAAGTATTTTTATAAATTATTCATCGCCCTTCGTTTAATTTCAGTGTACGCCGGTTTCTCCATTTATTCTCTATTCTTATAAGCCCATTATAGTAACAAATGTTGCTACTTATTATTCCTTCTGTTTAAACTGGCTTACGCCCAAAGGGGACAACTTATGAAAGATTGATGACATTTCCATAACATATATTTATATTTATAATGATAATAATAATAATAATAATTTATATTAATTATTAATATTTAGTTATTTTTGTGTTATAGTAGAGTATAAATCAAAACACATAATTCCACTTGTAAAAATCAATTTTTTATTATAAAATCTTTATATAAACACGTGGAAATTACTATAATTAACTATTAACCATTTGAACCTTGAGGTGTTCATTTTACAAGTGAGTTAACCCTGAGCTCCTGAGTAATTTTTGAACAAAAAAATCAACCAAAAATCTTACTTTTGTAAGTTTATAATAAATTCACACAACTTTCAGTAGTTAAAAACTTTTTATTGTTTTTTTAAAATAATAATTATATCAATATAGCAATAATAAGTGAATAATTACAAACTGGAGAATCTTGCAAAGGTGGCAAACAAGGAAAGGACCGCATTACAATTGCTGTAAGATGCTCAGCATTAGATGAAAAACTAAACATTTTGATTAGTGGTAAGTCTCGTGAGCGAATAATGTATATGTGTGTATGCATCGAGTACTATACACGTTTTTTGCTTATATTAGACACAATTTGAAAATAGTATATAGTCAAAGTGCAGATTTTTCATCATCAAGAGCCCAGTATTATCAAATGAAGTCTTTTCTCCTTTTAATTATCAAACAATTTTCGTTGGACAATTTTTTGACATACATTTAGTAAATAAATTCATATTAATAAAATATTTTTTATTACTCGTTACAATGACAATAAAATTAGTATGGAGGGAAAAACGATAAAATTGTGTTAATTAAAAATAATTGACGATTTGGAAATCATTTCCATATTTGTTGTCAGTTTTCAAAATCATCCCCACAGCCCTTTGAAATATCATTAACATGGTTACGTTGCAATCTAATGACGACTCGAATAATAATTGTTAGACATAACAAAAATCAGGATTTGCTGAAATTATTTCCTTTCTTTATCTCATTTAGCAAAATGGCTTTTCCAGTATTCGATTGCGGAAAAAATTCTGAAATATAATTATAATAATTATGATATTATTACTATTAAAATTAATAAGAATTATTAATATTATAAATATTTATTTACAATGAATATCTTAAATTATTAAATTCTTTGCTAATAATTAATGTCCTAAAGTTTCAACACTGTTTCAGAAAACATTTCACCTACTCTTAATAGCTGCTTATAAACTCAAAAAAACTTGCTAAGAATTAAACATTTTTTTAGATATTAGAGAAAATGTCTAAAGATTACTTTCACAACCTGTTCTTGTATTATTTGCAAGGAAAATATTCTAAAAATTCAAATGAAATTAAACTCAACTAAAAAATACTTTATAATCATAAAAGCAATATCTGCTATGATTTTCATAATTAAGCACTTAAGTAAATAAAATGTTTTTTCAAACAAAATAAAAATGTTTGCAATATATAATTATGAAAATTAGATTATAAGAAAAACTTTTTGTAATTGAAAATAAATAATTTAGATAAATTAACGAAAAATTTGACTTCAACCCCAAATATTTCTGGTCCCTCAAAATAACTTTACGTTCCATAACATATTCATGCATTTTCTTGAGTTAAAACAAAACAAAAGTGACTGATTTATTTTCAGCTCCCTTTTATTTTTGTATGGATGACATTAAATAATCAAATAATATATTAAATTAAATATTAAATTTAATTAAATTAAAAAATGAAGAAATTATTGATGATGTAAGTATTATAATTTAGAAATTCATCGTGTAAATTTTTTAATTAGGATAACGACAGATTTAGAGTAACAGCAATACGAGAATATTAAGAGACTGATAGGCCAAAAATATTATTAGATTAACTAAATAGATAAAGGATTTTAAAGAAGAGAGATGTAAGAATGATATCATAATTAAATAATGTTTTAATTAAATATTAAATTATATATGATTTAATATATATGATGTAAGTATTAGTATTCAGATATTCGTTATATCGTTTCATTAATTAAAACAACATCAGATTTTTGATTTAAATTAATATTACATCAACAAACTTATTCTTTACTTTTATTATTATTGTAATTATTAATAGTGAACTAATAAAGTGCAGAGGGATCCTTGAAACAACATAAACATCATAAACCCCAAGAAAAAGTAAATTTATATACAACTCATTTAATTTAACTTTTTTTATTACTTATTATTATAAATACTATAATTTGTCTAATTCATTAAAATTATATTAGTCTTTAGATGAGGTAGTAATAAAAATGTTAATTAATATATATATTAATTAAAAATTGATTTGTGATCCCCAAGTAAAGTTATGATAAAAATAAAAACTAATCAATTACTCAATAATATATAGTAGCGTCGAGAAATTAATTTCCAGTTTTGCCCTATAACTAACAAAATTGTGTTAAAAGAAAGAAAGTTTCTTACATGATCAATTAATAAAGTATATATCTCGTGGACACATAATAATAGTATATGTGATGTATATCTAGAAGAATATCATTTGTGTATATCTTTTGTATTTATCTACAATACGTTTTTTCAAGTGTCTTAATATGTTCCCGTTCTTGAAAATAGTTATTACCATTTCATCAACTAAATTTCTCAGTTCATAATAAAACCTTGTTAGTAGTACCCCATAGTAACAAACCTACTGAGGGCTCGTTTTAGTCTGTAGTAACCCCTTTTCTGGCAATATAACCCTAGAGATAAAACCTTATGAGAGATGAATTCTCACAATATAAACTTTTTAGCAAAACCCAAAGAATAGGACACCCTAAGAGATGATTTTACCTACTAATATTTAGAAACTGGCTAAAATCATAATGTATCAAATAATGTATTTCGATACCAAACCTATAATTTACACCTTTATTTGTATTGCCATTTCATTTGTCTATCATGTTATGTTGAAAATCACCATGTTTAACTAAAATATTTATGAAAATACTCAAAATTACGTTTTCCTTAAATTGCCAATGATTTGTTAAATGTTACCTTAAACAGCAATAAATTTATAAAAAATATACATAAATTATCTAAGATTTTGTTAAATATTTCCCTAAAATATATTTCTAAATAAACTAATTTTCTGAATGTAATCACAAATACTAATTGAGAATGAAAATCACCTTTTTTACTGAATTATCTAAGATTTTGTTAAATATACATTTATTTTGCTGATACATGCATTTATTATCTATAGATTTGCTTAGATACAGCAAAATGACAAAGATAACCAATATTCGTAAATTAGTTAAGCTTTACGCAAATTATACGTCTTAGTTACTATATATGACCATTTTTACTGATTAATATACGTAAGTGCCCTTATTTGCTAAATGTTATTCAAATAATCATTTCTTTTTTGTAACTCTAAATTCGTTAAATGTTATCTCAAATAGTCATACGTAACAAATATATCTAAATTTTACTAAATTTTACTTCAAAGTTTCTTCCTAAATTTCATAAATTATCAACAAAATGTTATAAAATGACCGTATTTCTCACAAAGTTATATAAATTTACCAACGAATTCATTACATATTGTCTGAAAATGTCCATCTTTTACTTAAATGGCATGAGTGTTGCTATAAAATATATACTATCCAAAGGATCATGTTTTTATTGATTAATTTGTTGTATATATATTTGCTTAGATACATCCAAATGTTAAAGATTACACTGATATTCATAAATAAATTAAAAGATACTCAAAATAGGATTTTACTAACTATATTACCTAAGAATTTAGTTGCTCAAATATTCATATTTTTATCAAGAATACTTAGAATACTTAAAATTAGACGATTTCGATTATTAAAATTTTTTTTTGTTTGAACAGGAAAAAATACTTGCTTGCAAAAAAAAGTTTGCAATGATGTTTGTATTTGCGTAACATATTTTCAGAACCAATTTCTGGCTGTACAACTTATTCCTGTTCATATTTTTTATCAATTACGATTTTCAAAAGCACACCTTTTCCATTCTTTATGCTAGTGGTTCATAAATTATAACATACACCAATTTGTTAGTTAGGTATATAGTAGTTCCTAGTAGCCCACAAGGACACTATTAATCCTTTCCACTTATTCACGAAACAATGATATTTATAGTTACTTTTTTGTAATTTTGTCAAATAAAATTTCAATATATCTTACTATACGTATTATTATGTTAAAATAAAGTAAATAGACAAATTAATAGAAATTGCAAAAAAACCCCGTCCATTATTTATTTTACATGTATACATAAAAGTAAATTGTGTGATGAACAGTTCTGTCGATGAATCGTCCGCTTGATGAACAGCCCAGTGATGAAACGTCCTAGAATCAAATAATCGATATGTTCTCGTGGAAAAATTTAGGTGAGGACCCCAAAGCAACTGCTCATTTTATTCATATGTAAATACAGCCCCATTCAAGTAAATGAAGAATTTGTATTATTTTAAGAATTTTTCAATAAACTATTTTTGTCAACAAATGTTTGATTTTTTAATTCCAATTTTATAAATATCATTCACAAATGTCATTTTAAACAAATTCATCAAATTGAAAATTTACTTCTTTAAATTTGAAACTTTTATATGTAGTTTTTTTATTTTCAAAATAACAATATAAATTTGTCTTGATATTGAAATTTATAGTCATTTTGTATTATTCTACAGTATCATGTTCCGTACATTTATATGATTTTATTTTTACAATGATCAGTTTCACTATTGATAGTCTTTGTTGATACACTTTCACAGTACAGAAATACTAGAAACTGATAAGTTAGGTCATGTTTGTCTGCTGTTTTTTGTATCGCGTCTGTGTGCGCGGTATGATTAGACCGAATTTTGTGAGTGTGCGCACACAGACGCGAGAAGTAAGTAGTTTTAATATTAATTTGATTTAGAATTGATTGTTTTCTGGAAGGAAGTTTGTTTAAAAGATTATTTTTTATGCCAGATTTGAATTCTAGAAAAATGTTTTGATTTGTTCTCTGCTGAAAGAGAAATTGTTTTAAAAAAATTTGCGGATTTGAATTTTGTATTCTGAAATTTGAAATATGGAAGATAATGAATGTTTGAAATGTCGTATTTCAATGAACAATAAAGCGAAGATGTCTTTTCAGCAGTGAAATTTGTCCATGTGATCGTGGCTCAACAAGATCGTTGCAAATTATTAATGGAAAATTTCTAATGGACATTAATTCAATTTCTCAAATGTTTATTCGCCAAAGTGTTGAACAATTATGTTTCCAATGTTTCCAATCCAATCATGGCTCAATCTCAAGTTATTGGACACGTTAAATGGTTTAATAACAAATGGTCTTGTAAAAATAGAGCGTGTGATACGATCAATTAAAAAATAATTCTTCTGATTTGTTTTAGACGAAAACAATACTAATATCCATTTGGGGATTACAGTAACTAATGGGTTAACCAAAATTAGAAGTATGTTCAATATTTGTAAATGCTATTTTTATGGTNAAACAATGATATTTATAGTTACTTTTTTGTAATTTTGTCAAATAAAATTTCAATATATCTTACTATACGTATTATTATGTTAAAATAAAGTAAATAGACAAATTAATAGAAATTGCAAAAAAACCCCGTCCATTATTTATTTTACATGTATACATAAAAGTAAATTGTGTGATGAACAGTTCTGTCGATGAATCGTCCGCTTGATGAACAGCCCAGTGATGAAACGTCCTAGAATCAAATAATCGATATGTTCTCGTGGAAAAATTTAGGTGAGGACCCCAAAGCAACTGCTCATTTTATTCATATGTAAATACAGCCCCATTCAAGTAAATGAAGAATTTGTATTATTTTAAGAATTTTTCAATAAACTATTTTTGTCAACAAATGTTTGATTTTTTAATTCCAATTTTATAAATATCATTCACAAATGTCATTTTAAACAAATTCATCAAATTGAAAATTTACTTCTTTAAATTTGAAACTTTTATATGTAGTTTTTTTATTTTCAAAATAACAATATAAATTTGTCTTGATATTGAAATTTATAGTCATTTTGTATTATTCTACAGTATCATGTTCCGTACATTTATATGATTTTATTTTACAATGATCAGTTTCACTATTGATAGTCTTTGTTGATACACTTTCACAGTACAGAAATACTAGAAACTGATAAGTTAGGTCATGTTTGTCTGCTGTTTTTTGTATCGCGTCTGTGTGCGCGGTATGATTAGACCGAATTTTGTGAGTGTGCGCACACAGACGCGAGAAGTAAGTAGTTTTAATATTAATTTGATTTAGAATTGATTGTTTTCTGGAAGGAAGTTTGTTTAAAAGATTATTTTTTATGCCAGATTTGAATTCTAGAAAAATGTTTTGATTTGTTCTCTGCTGAAAGAGAAATTGTTTTAAAAAAATTTGCGGATTTGAATTTTGTATTCTGAAATTTGAAATATGGAAGATAATGAATGTTTGAAATGTCGTATTTCAATGAACAATAAAAGCGAAGATGTCTTTTCAGCAGTGAAATTTGTCCATGTGATCGTGGCTCAACAAGATCGTTGCAAATTATTAATGGAAAATTTCTAATGGACATTAATTCAATTTCTCAAATGTTTATTCGCCAAAGTGTTGAACAATTATGTTTCCAATGTTTCCAATCCAATCATGGCTCAATCTCAAGTTATTGGACACGTTAAATGGTTTAATAACAAATGGTCTTGTAAAAATAGAGCGTGTGATACGATCAATTAAAAAATAATTCTTCTGATTTGTTTTAGACGAAAACAATACTAATATCCATTTGGGGATTACAGTAACTAATGGGTTAACCAAAATTAGAAGTATGTTCAATATTTGTAAATGCTATTTTTATGGTAATTGCTCATAAATATTTTTTTAATTGACATATCTTTTAATAAACACGTTAAAATATGGCATAAATACTGAATTCGGAATATTAAATACTCTGCTCTGATTTTTTATTGTTTCTTCACTTGACTTTTTAAATTCATTGTATAAAACATTAAAATATTAAAATACAGATTGATTTCTAATAATATGTTTGTATATAAACGAATTATAAATTCAATAATAAACTCCAACGGTTGACAGGGGAAATTATAAATTTATACGTTTCACAAAGTAAATCTAAGTGTATAATTGAAACATAAATATTTTTATCATTATTGTGCCAAATTTGTGACAAAGAATGTCAAATAAAATTAATTAATAATTAAATATATAAATGGAATTTGAATTTATATGTTGGCAGTTTTATTTTTTATTAAAAATTATTTTTCATATGTTCCTAATAAAAAATCTTATTTTTGTTTGTATGAATTGAATGAAAATTATCATTTGTATTGTTTATAATGTTGATTTATTAATTGATTAAACCCAAACAAAGATGTCAGTGCAAATATGAAGATTCATAAAAACACAGCGCGGTTTAGTTGAAACTGAACAAATAATTTGGGATAATTTTTTTTTATTTTTATTTCGATTACAATTTGTAAGTAGTTTAAGTTTATTATTTAATTTATATATATTTTTTATTTTAATTCATATATATATATATATATATTTGATGACTTATTAATTTATTTTTTGGAATGAATTCAGATCACTTGTTAGGTTCTGAATGACATGTTATAGACAAATAAAATCGTAGAAATGCTATGGCCAGCGAAATTGCTTTTCAATATAAATTAAAACAAAATAAATTGTATTGATATTTTCACTTACTATTAAACATTGTTATTTCTTGCAATATAAATTTTACATGAATTTAGAATATATTTCATTCTGTTCAATATTTTTCTTTTTGTTGAAAGTGTATAAAAAAGTAACACTTTAGAGGCTGTAATTATATAACAGATGTTAGATGATTTAACACAAAGTTGAAAAAACTAAAACAGTAAAACCCCGATTTCCAAAGAAATGTTAATGATAAAAAAACACTTTCTTTTTCTTTTTGTTCATAATAAATAAAAATTTATTGTAAAAATAATTAGTTTAGCTTTTTCCAGTTTTATCTGAGATAGTTTATTCAATTTCCCAACGACTTATGAGAATGAAAATTTTTAATAAGCGATTATTTTCATTTTCCTCAGTTAATTAAAACAGAAAGGCAGAGTACAAATTTACACATCGTCAGCAGAAAGTATTCCCAACTAAATCTGACCTAATCTCACTTATCGGCATCAATTCACAGAGAAATAAATGAGGATTTCCATATTCTCAAATGTCCAATAGAATCCCATCACAATCATATGCAATCATCCAATAGGATTCCCTTTTCCATTTTGTATTTTATTTAAAATTTTTTCTTTTAAATAAAGACCAAATATTTCAACAAAAAATAAGAAAATAGATTTTTATGAAATTTTATTCCCTATCGATATTTTACGTTTTACTCGTTTTCTTTGACTATTCGATTGCGTTTTTGTTTACTGACCTCAATGACCTGTCTAATGTGATCAATAAAAAAGGTGAGGATTTTTCTTTGAATTTTTTTTAATATTATTTATTTTTATTTTTAATTATATCGATTTTGAAATTTGGATAAAAAAATGAAATTTATTTAAATTATTTCGTTTAAAACAATAATATTTTTTTAAATGTCTTACATAAAAAAAAGAAACAAAAACTCCTCAATAGTCTCACTGACGTCTATAAAAAATGTAAAAAAGAAAAGAGAAAACAACTTTAATAAAAAAAGATTTTATAAGATCGACAAAGATTAATTCCGAAGAAAATTCTCTAAAGTTATAATGTCTATCATAATTATATTAAGAAAAGCTTACTTGACACTATATTTTCTATGTTGCACCCTTCCTCCATATTTGGCCATACCAATATGTGACAGCTAATACAACAAAAAGAAATATGTTTTAAGTGGTGATTGCTATATTATAATTAACATAGAAAAATAGAATTGACGTTGGCAAATATAACAATTGTTAGGAGGTCAAATGCATTAATAATAAATTATTAAATATTGGCCACAAGGTGGCGACAGGAGAAATAATTATTTCAATCAAACATTTAACATCTAAATATTTGAAGGATATTGTCTGAGAATAGTGCCTAATTTTCATTGGTTAGTTATTATTATTATTATTATTATTATTATTATTATTATTATTATTATTATTATTATTATTATTATTATTATTATTATTATTATTATTATTATTATTTTAAATATTATTTATTTTTCAATTAATATCATTTTATTTCTTCATCACTTCATCTTTCATTGGTTTCCAGCTTATCCACATTTATTTTGAGATAATTATAGCTTCAATTATTTTTTCATCAATAAGCTAATAATAATAATAAAAATAATAATAAATTGATAAGCATAAAGTCTTTTATCAACGTTTCCACTATGTATGATATCATATAATTAGTGGTTTCCTCTATCCAAGAATAAATGAATAAACATAAAACTGGAAGGATTTAGAGGATTACTTATTTTATTATTTCCATGAATTATTTATTATTTCATTGAATTTTTATTTTATTGATTTTCTTTTAATATTGCTCTGACCTCAATATTTTACATATTTTTTGTTTAAATGTTCAATAAATTTTTTTTACTGTTTAGATACGTTAATTATAAATTTAAGCAACTAAAATAAAATGATATTTGTTTCCATTAGTATAAAATTATACATTCATTTCGGGTTAGTAAAAATATATTACAATTCTTTGATTTAAACAAATTTTCTTTATCTGTTTCATTTTTAATAAGATTTTGTTTTAATTAATTCAAAAAAATGAAACAAATTGAATTTTTTCATTAGAAATAATTGGCAATTACTAGTTAAAATGGAAATCAAGGAATATTTATTTTAGGGTAAATTTTAAACAAAAACTGTAAATATTGATTTATATACTTTTGTATTTTCCGGGTAAACCTTCCTGACTTTTAGCTGTCGCCATGGGATTTCAATTCGGTGTGGTAGAATAATTTTCCTTTAATTATTATTATTATTATTTTTCTATTATTTAATAAATGAAATAAATTTAATTTAACTTTTTAAAATTTGTGGATTGATCAAGGCTTTTTATGTGTCGTAAAAGTAAAGGTTTTAATACAAAATGTCTCGACGTCAACCAAATTTGACAACCAGAATCTTATTAACAAAATCAGTAACCATTTGTCTGACATTCTTGATACTTGGATAACTTACAATATTGGAAATGAAAAGAATATGCAAATATCCTGACATTACAAAATTACACTATGGGAACAGAATAATACTTAAAAAGGAGGTTAAATAATATACTAACTAAATATGACCCTTCTATTTGTGGGAAATGTTTTGAACTTGATTCTAGACAACTATTAAATCTATACTCTTCTTCTTACCGAACAAAAATGACTTCCGGAATACAGAACTTATCATTATAGATCATGGAGATTGTGGTTATTTCAATGTTGGGTCGTGAAAATCCACAACCATTTTAATTCTAATTCGACCAATGACTTTCCAGTTATAAATTACACGCATTAAGCCAACCCATGTAAACCGGAAGCGCATCAGTGAGAAATATAATTCTAAACTGCATAAAACAATTTATTTTTAACTTTACCTTTAGAAATATAAGAATAAAGTATTATTATAAATTATTCATTTTTTCCAGTGACCAAAATTTTTAAACATTTGAAAAGTGTTATGCCCATCATCTTTGTTAAATAAATAAAAATATTGAATTATAATCTAAAATAAAAATAAATGAAATTAATAGTGAAATCAACAGTGAAAATAATAAAACATTTAACAATATTCCTTTCAGAGTCTTTTCATCAATTTAACAGTTTTAAATTTCCTTGAATTGTTTTGTTTTACTAAAGTGGATTAAAATAAAATATTCAAAATTTAATAAACAATTCAACTGTTTCAAATTTCTATTTGGGAGTCTCCTACAGAAAATGTGAAAAGCTAATCACTGTTAAAACTGATAAAATCGGTGAAATTTTCACCGAGTGCAATAACTGACAAATTTGTTTGAATCGACTGAATCAATTATTATGATTATTATTATGATTATTATTATTATTATTATCATTATTATTACTTTTACTATTACTATGTGAGATATATATATATATTCAATTATAAAACACTCAATTAAATGCCACAATTCATCTAATCAATGGTGGATTGAACAAATCCCAGGGGGGATTCTGATGTGTACAAAATTGCCAACAAAGCTAACATAGATCACTGTAAATACTCTAAGATAATGAATGAAGAAAAAATCAAATGAAATTAATTTATTGATTTGGAATTTTTATTTTAATTTTTATCAATATTTTATTCAATAAATCCTTAACGACAAAAAAAATAATTTTTCATCATTCTCAACATATTTATCCCTCGACAGAGATCTCCTCCAACAATGGTTATGCACTAACCTATGAAAAAATAAGTGAGTAATTTTTAATATTTTTCAACCAATCACTTTAGCACAATCCCCGAATTAAAAGTTCGGTTAAGCTAAACAAGTTATTTTCATTTTGTCAAATTTTACTAATCATCCTTTTGGTTAACTTAAACTACCTCACGCATCAACTTTTCGTACTTTGAAATGGAAGACTACTTAGACTTTGAATATAGTTCCAATTTTCGTAACAGATAATAATAATATGAATTTGTTACTTGAGTTGATTTTTATCATTATGACACATTTAAACTTCCCTCTTCCAATAATTAAAATGGATTTACCTTCAATAAATAGAAAGGATTCATTGAAACTCATATTAAAGTGTAATACATCATTATCTTATCCATTTATAAATTGTCGCACATTCTTGAATGATTCCATTCGATTTGCCTAAAGTTATATTTTATACGCAGTCCATTCAAGCGTGAAGGATTAACAATGAATATTCATTGACTATAATCATAAATATAGCATATTTAATGTTGATTATTTTATCATATCTATTATAACAAGAATTGTTAAAAGTAAAGAAATCAGTTTTTGTCCACTTTGCTATCACCATAATCCAGTTAGTGGCTTTCCACGCGAGCGAATCAAGGCGATTTAAGGCGATTCAAAGCGATTGAATATTCATATTGATAATTCCAATACGCAAAATAAGGGAAACCGAGACAAAGTCGTTTATAATTTAATTTCCCTGTCAAGAAATCTTCTGTCGGTCAACGGTGATGAAGCATACTTAACAGAGATGAATTACCAATAGTTCCTATTTCGTATGATAATATTCTTTTCTGAGCTTTTCTTTTCTTTCGTATTTGAATTCTGTAAATTAATTACGATTTTTTTTGTAATTTTCACGAGTTGCTTTGATCAATTGTTTGGAATAAAAATGAGAAATAATTTTCAATTTTGGAAATTTTGATTTCAGAACGGCCGAAAATTATTAACGCTCCTCAAAATGCGTCAGTTTTAGCAAACCAACAAATGCTATTCATTTGTATATCTGACGGCAATCCAAAACCGAAAGTAACTTGGTTATATAATGGGAAACCTCAGCTACCGGAAAGATACAACATAATTCGGGATTCAGTTCTTCACTTGACCTCAGCCCGTTCAGATGACAATGGAGCAATCGTTTCTTGCGTTTGTCGTAACGTGATGGGTTCGGAAGACAAATCAGCTTCCATTAAAGTTTA
Organism: Schmidtea polychroa; assembly: GCA_959609185.1. Lineage (NCBI taxonomy): Eukaryota > Metazoa > Platyhelminthes > Tricladida > Dugesiidae > Schmidtea > Schmidtea polychroa. The sequence goes on along the minus strand of CAUHTR010000911.1, from coordinate 14,555 downwards.
CAATGATATTAACGGTAGGATTTTGTTAAAGTATTTTTAAAAAATGAAAATACATTTAAAACAAATTAATTATGATTAAAATATAAGTATTTTTCTTATTATATTTTCCAAATGTTTACTCAATCATTAACTGTTTTCATTGACATAACAGGAGAGACAGAGTAATCAAACAAAACTTCATTAATTATTTCCTGATTTTATGTCAATTAAAAAATTATATTTAAGTACACAAATTCATATTTATTTCAGTGTATTTTATATGGACACTCTGCGCTTGAGGTAACTAAATTTTTCTCTAATAATTACTTTTTACATTTTGTAAAATGATTTTCCTTTTAGCTAATAATAATAATAATAATAATAATAATAATAATAATAATAATAATAATAATAATAATAATAATAAATAATAATAATAATAATAATAATAATAATAATAATAATAATAATAATAATAATTATAATAATAATAATTATAATAATCATCTAAATTGTATGGGATAAACTATTTTTAAAATATTTATCCTAATTAAAACAAAGTATTTATAAAATTTAATGAAAATTCTCATTTGAATTCGATTTGGAAAGCAAAAACGAAATATTTAAATTTCGGCATTTTTAACAAGAACAAACAAGAATTTTGGCAATGTCGAGTGTTTCTGATATTCCACAAAGTCATTTGATTTCCCAATGAATTCAAAGTAGGAATAGCAACAGATTAGAAATGCAAGAGCATGAAAAAATATCGGAATTAGTTTCATCATTCGGCTGAAGGTGTCAGATTTCAGTTTTTCCCTCTTTTTTCTCTTGTTTGTTTTAAAACATTAGGTAATTTTGTAATGGGCTTTTTTGCGGGTTCAATTTATCCCAGATATATTTGAAATATTTTCTTTTCCATTACTTTTGGATAATTAAAATTTTCATTTTTGGCAATATTAATCGATTTATTCCGGTAGCTATAGAAAATAAAAAAAGAATATAATAACAATAACAATAATAATAATAATAATAATAATAATAATAATAATAATAATAATAATAATAATAATAATAATAATAATAATAATAAAAAAATTAATTTAGTAATTATGGATTTTCATCATTATTGTTTACTTAACTTTGCCTATTTTTTATCCAAATTCATGATTACTTTTTGTGGTATGCTTTAAAAAAAGTAAAATATAGACCGAACGTTATAGCAAAAGGTTAGGATTCAGTAGATTAGACATACGTTTCTTAAGTATCGTGCCATTGATATATAGCTAGGTTTAGATAGACTGGAAATTTCAAAGAAAAGATTGAAGTGTTCATGTTCATTGGTTGGTATAAATAACATATTTATTCCACAAATATATAAAGAAATAATGTATATGGACCATTTTAATTACCCATATTGAGAGGGATATCAGATGAACATAATGGTATGAAGCTAAAGTTCTGTCAATGGCATCAAGGAAAAATAAAACCATAAAAAAATGACATAAAAATTAATTATTGATAAGTTAACAACATATATTTCGATATTTTCATATTTTATTTTATAGCAAATAATGTTTTATATTTTAATGTATTATATTTATATTACATACCTTAGGGGGAAATATTTGTCATAACAATAATTCAAGAAGTATTGTTAATTTTTTTTTTGATATAGTAAATAAAATATTTTTGTTTGTAACGAATAGTTCATTTTTAATTAATTAAAAACAAGATAAATTTATAATAATAATAATAATAATAATAATAATTATTATTATTATTATTATTATTATATTATTATTATTATTATTATTATTATTATTATTATTATTATTATTATTATTATTATTATTATTATTATTATTATTATTATTATTATTATTATTATTATTATTATTATTATTATTATTATTATTATTATTATTATTATTATTATTATTATTATTATTATTATTATTATTATTATTATTATTATAAGAATATTATATGAATAATAAGCAAAAAATTAAACTGATATTTATGAATCTATAAATTAAATTTAAAATATATATAAAATCGCAACGAGAATATAATGTGAGTTAATAAAATATTGAATGATATCCATAAAACCGGGCTGAGAAAGAAATAATTTATTTACCTCATTACAATTGTTGTCGCCTTTAATTTTCTTGTGTGAATTTCAAAATAGGTCACCTTTTGAATAATTATAATTATTTATTATTACTTTACTGTCATAGCATTATAGATTCTCTTTTTCAACATGGGAAATGAGATTCATTTTCATTAGAAAAAAGACATTTTAAATCTGCATTCACCTTTCTCACAGCTTCGTATGTTATAATAACACATATCTCCATTGAGATGATTTAATATGACATTTTTTCATTATATTAATATAAATTTACACTTTGTAATTAAGGGATTAGGATAAAACGAAATCCAGGAAATAGAAAAAGAAATGTAACTTGATGAAGTCTACTTGTAAAATTTATTTTTATATATTTTTTGAATTTTCCTGTTTAGTAACAGTTTTGAGATTGTTTTAATGATAAATAAAACTCGTTACATTGTAGGGATTTATTTACTTTTCCACTGACCTACATCACTGCCAATTCATTTGGGTTTTTCTGGATCATGTCGCTCTGAATCTGTAGCGATTTCTCCTCTACGGGACTGTAAAATCATAAATAGTCTACAAAGGATTCAGAAACCCATCAAATAAAGTTGAAATTATCTTTTAAGTCTTCTGATTTTTAATTAAAGTAATAAAATCATTTTATTATTGTTTTATTTTATTTCTATTAAGTGAAATGAAGAGGAATCCACTGAATTCCACTTCGTTGATACATATTCAATATATAATTTAATAATATAATATACTTGTACAACGCAAATTTCTATTTATTAAAATAATGTCTCGAGACCCAAGCTCTAAATCCCAGGAATACAGTAATTACATAAAAATAATAACCCTACCCCATTTTATGTGAATAAATAATATTATGTTAACAACATATAACATAATAAAAAATCTTATAAAATAGACAAATACAATAATTCTTATTCAACATTTTTGTAATATTTTCGTAAAATTTTTTAAACATATTTTTAAAAATAATTATATATTAGTTTGGAAATAAAAATAATTAAAATAAAATAATAATAATAATTGTGAGGAGTTAAAATTAAAATACTAAATTAAATTAGTTCGTGATTAAAATTTGTAAAATTTTAATTGAAACTTAAATTATTTTAAGATATTAAAATTGAAATGATAATTGAAATTTTAAAATAAAATAATTTTTAATAAAATTGAAATTCAAGTATGAATGCGATGGTATGTTGATATTTGGTTGAAATTAAAATTTAGAAAATGTCCCAAGAATATTTGTTTATATAATCAGATTTAATGAAATATAATTTTGGATTTAATAGTCTTAGTAATTTATTTTGATGACTGAAGAATTAAATGTAATAGCTTCTAACATGGCGACCACGCCAGGACGGATCTGCTTATTGGAAGATTACTTCCAGAAAAATTCCACAGAGGAGATGACCTCGAATTATTTATCAAAGAATGTCAGAGGTTCTTTGAAATAACGAAGACACCAGTGAAGACCCAAATGGTACTAGTTATTACACTTCTGGACAGGACTTTGATTGAAGAATATGAAACCGCAGAAGGTAAAACCGTTGAACAGAAATTAAGAGCAGCTTTTCATCGACCAACGTCATTGATGGATGACTTAAGAGAAGCCTTGAACTACGAGCAAGGTAACGAATCAGCGGAAATATTTATAGAGAAAATATCAAAAATGACTAAAAAATTGGCCTCACACACTTGGAATGAGGAAGAAATTCAGAAATGTTTATTGACACATTGTGTAAGAGATAAAGAAGTCAGGAAAGAAATCGAAATGAAAGATCTCAAAACGGCGGAACAAATTAAAGAAACTATAAAGAAGATAGAAAAAGTTAACAAGGTTATTGAACAAGTAAACACGGTGAGATCAATACGACCTACAACTGGGGGAAGAACTTATAGAGATGTAGTACAAGTTGGAGCCACGAAGAGAGAAATCAACGAATGGAAACCAGAGACAAGAGTTAAAGTGATAGAATGCTGGACGTGTCAAAAACCGGGACACAGTAGCAGAGAATGTAATATAAAAAGAAGATTTCAATGTTATGCATGTGGTGTTGAAGGTCACATACGAAGAGAATGCCCAACAATCAAATGTCATAGATGCAATGCACGAGGACACAAAGAAAGAGAGTGCTACACAAATATGGAAAGACGAAATCAAGGAAGAGATCGAGACCAAAGGAAGATGTCAGGAGGAAGAATTCAAAGAAATACCTATCAACAAAGGGAAGATACGTATCAATCAAGGAACGTACATCAAAGACAATGGGGAAACCAACAATATAACAGAAAAGATATTGCAGCTATCGAGTCTGATGATGAGATGATGAATACAAAACAGTCAAGCCAGCCAGACGAGTATAACAGGGAGAATGACCCAAACGAGCACGCTCCGTCAAACGGGACATTGATCGGAGCAATTTACTAAGTAATATTGATTTCAACCAAAGAATGAATGCTAACGGTATGTGTAATTTAAGTATGTATGATGATTGTATGATTGATAAAGATTGTAGTGTTTTTGAACGTGATATTAATAATAATAGTAGTGTAGAAATTAAAAAGTCGAATGAGAAGGAAATTCAGAAAAAATTTAAAGAGGAGTGTAAAGTAAATGAATTAGTAAAACACGAGGAAAGAACTATAGAGAAAATTTACAAATTCCTCAAGAAAAATGGAGACGTGTGTATTAATGAAATTGTAGAAGATACTAGAGAGCAGAATATTTTGTCAGTAGAAGAACAAAAAAGTCCAGTAATAACATATAATATAATGCAAGGTAGACCGAGTACAACACTGGATATCCAAGGGCGGAAAGTAGATTGTTTATTGGATACAGGAGCGCGAATTAATGTGATGGCTAAATCTGTAATTGATCGATTAGAAAATATCGAAATATTAGAAACAAGGGAATCGCTAAGATGTGCAAACAACAGTAGATTAGAAACTATGGGTAAAATAAACATCAATGTTAAAATGGGCAGTATTGAAAGAAATGTAACATTCATTATAGTAAAGAATTTAATACCAGAAATTATTGGAGGAGTAGAACTACAAAGGTTATTTGGTATAGAATTGAAATGTATACTAGAAGAACATGAAAAACGTAGTGATTTCATTTGCGAAATAGAAGCTAGATTTGGGCGGATTATAACAGATGAAGAAAGACTACGTCATGCCATCGACGTTTTAAAAGTTACCGGAAATAAGAGACTGCTAGAAATATTTCAGGCAAACAAGAATGTTTTTATGGCAGATAAATGGGACATTGGGTGTAGCAATCGGATAAAACATAAGATCATCACGAAAGGAGAGCCAATAATGATTAAACCGAGACGTCAGCCAATAAATTTGGAAGACAAGATTGAGGAAGCAATAAAAAATCTAGAAAACAACGGAATAATTAGGAAGTGTAATTCACCGTGGAACACACCTTTAGTTTGTGTATGGAAGAAAGAGAAAAAAGACATCAGGCTTTGTCTAGACTTCAGACAATTAAACAAGATAACAGAAAGACAAGCATTTCCAATGCCAAATGTAGATGAAATTTTAGACATCCTACACGAATCCAGATATTTTAGCTCAATCGACTTGGGAAATGCTTATTACCAAGTGAAGTTAGATAAAGAATCTCAAGAGAAAACAGCATTCTCAACAAAAGAAGGACAGTTCTGTTTTAACAGGATGCCGTTCGGTATTGCAGCGGCACCAGGAACATTTCAAGAATTAATGACGAAAGTATTGAAAGATTTGTGGAAAGTTGGAGTGATGGTATATTTAGACGACATCCTAATATTCACAAAGACAGAAGAAGACCACTATAACATATTTGGAAAAGTCCTAGGGAAGATCGCAACAGCAGGACTAAGATTGAACCCCGAAAAATGTCAAATATTTAGAAAAGAAGTGAAGTTTCTGGGACACATAATAAATAAAGACGGCATACAAACAGATAATGCAAAGATAGAAGCAATACAATCATTTCAAAAACCAAAATGTGTGAAGAATCTGAGGAGCTTTCTGGGTATTTGTAACTATTATCGACGGTTCATAAAAGACTATGCAAAGAAGGCAAGAGCACTAGAAAGCATATGCGGAAAAAACAATGAGAAAATAAGATGGACAGAGATGTGTGAAAAGGCTTTCGGGGAAATGAAAGAAGCATTGATAACCGCCCCAGTATTGGTATTTCCAGATTTCAGAAAAGAATTTATATTAGACACAGACGCGAGCTTCGATACTATTGGAGCAGTTCTTTCGCAAAAGAATGAAAAAGGACATGAACATGTCATTGCATATGGTTCACATGCGATGAGCAGCCACGAAAAAGGATACTGCATTACCAGAAAAGAATTATTGGCAATATACTATTTTTGTAAACATTTCAACCATTACTTATATGGTAAGAGATTCGTACTGAGAACGGACCATAAAGCTATTACGTTTATGGTAACAACGAAGAAACCAATAACTGCTCAATTCCAGACATGGATCAACTATTTAAGCAGCCTGGATATTAAAATGGAATACAGGAAAGGAACAAGCCATACAAACGCGGATATGCTATCCAGGAAAACATGCGGAACATGTGTACAGTGTATGATGGAACACGAAGACGCAAAAACCGGCAAAATTAAAACCAGAATATTAACAGTAACAGCAGAAGGCGGATATAACAAGTGGCAAAATGACAATATGGAGGTCCAAGAAATAAAGAATAAGTTAGAAAATAAAGATTGTAAGTTCATAATGGAAAACAACACGGTACTAACTAAGAAAGGTAAAATATGGATACCGTCAGATAATAGACAGAGGATGATAAAAGAAGTACACGTATTGATGTGCCATGCAGGTGCACAGAAAGTAACAAAATATATCCAGAATAACTGCGACATGGAAAATTTAGCAACGGAAGTAAAAAAGGTAATTGAGAACTGCGAAAGATGTCAGAAAATGAAAACGATAACAACCAAGACAAAGGAGGAAACTCAAACAATAAAGAGTACAGAACCATTCGAGAAGATATATATGGATATATGTGGGCCATTGAAAGAAACGTTCAACAAAAAGAAATATATTTGCGGAATCATTGACCACTATAGTAAATACATCTCATTAACGGCCATAAACAAGCAAGACGAAAAAACAATTAGTGAGACGTTATTAAATAAATGGATATTAAAGTTTGGAGCTCCAAAAGAACTTCATGTAGATTGTGGGAAGAACTTTGAAGCAAGAAGTATAAAAGAACTAGCAAAGGCAGCTGGCATTGAATTAATTTTCTCAAGCCCATATCACCATAACACGAATGGTATTATTGAAAGACAATTCAGAACAATCAGAGAGTATATTAACGCGTCATTGAATGAAGGAGGAAGGAAAAACTGGCCTGATATAGTGCCAGAAATAGAATATACGTTAAATGCAACAGTTCAAAAAACAACGGGAGTAAGCCCAGCAGAGATTATATTTGGGAGGAAAATCGACAGAATGAAATGGTACTCGAATAAAGAAATAAATAGAGAAGATATGGAAAAGAGAATAGAGGATAAAACACTAAAACCAAAAATAAGCAAAACAGTGAGAGATTTTGAAATGGAAGATGTGGTCTTGATCAAACAAGAAATTCGAAATAAAGACGATGCAAGGTGGGAAGGGCCGTACAAAGTGATAAAGAAAATACATGAACGGAGCTACTTACTTAAAGATCAAAATGGGAAGATGGTAGTCAGAAATGTTGAGAAGATCAAACATTTTAAAAAAGGGGGATGTGAGGAGTTAAAATTAAAATACTAAATTAAATTAGTTCGTGATTAAAATTTGTAAAATTTTAATTGAAACTTAAATTATTTTAAGATATTAAAATTGAAATGATAATTGAAATTTTAAAATAAAATAATTTTTAATAAAATTGAAATTCAAGTATGAATGCGATGGTATGTTGATATCAGTGCTCGAAGTGGAACAAAATATGTGCCGGGATAGGCATGCTGTGGCACCCGGGATTCATGCACACATTATATATAGAGGGGGTCGCAGTATAAATAACTCAACAAACAACTTGCTGGTTTAACTAAAATAAATAAGAGAATATACCTACCTATCCATTACTGCTGCTTGGGAAATTCTTAATTGAATAGAGAATAGAGAATAAAGAATATATATATACATACATATATGGATGTACTATGTGTGACCTTAATTGCAGTATTTGTGTGCCTATAAAATGAAATAAGTACCGGGATAAACCTATAGATTATATGAAATGAAGTGCCGGGATGCCATTCCGCCTACATAATCAATGCCGGGATAATATCCCGGCTATCCCGCCTCACTTCGAGCACTGGTTGATATTTGGTTGAAATTAAAATTTAGAAAATGTCCCAAGAATATTTGTTTATATAATCAGATTTAATGAAATATAATTTTGGATTTAATAGTCTTAGTAATTTATTTTGATGACTGAAGAATTAAATGTTATAGCTTCTAACAATAATCATATATTATTTTTTTAAATTTTACCAAACAAATATAAATTTGTAAAATATTGAAATTTAATTTAATAATTTAATAATTATTTAATTTAACAACAACAATCCATACATACAATATACAGAAAATTATTTAAAAACATTCAAAACACAAGTATTCACTACATTTTACACATCAATTTTCGGATTCAATGACTTTAACAATAACGCTTCACATATTAAACGTTTCCAATAATTATTGAACTTTTTTAAATAAAATTTTAAAATAAGACATTTTACCATTACAGCCCTTATTGTACTCACTAACATTGGTCAAAGTCTTCGGTATATAATCCTCTGGAGCTCGAATACAGAGATGACTGGAAGTTATAAATAGCAGTCATAAAAATAATTAGTCATAAATATATTCATCCAAAATAACTATCATTAAAACAAATACTTTCGAGACATAATAATTCTGATAATGACAATTTAAAAAGACATTTTCAAAATTCACATTCAATTTTCAATAAATATTCATGAAACTGTATTAAAAACTATGAAAAGATAAAATATTTGTAAAAAAAGATAGAAATAAATTTTAATGATACTAAACCCCAAAGGCATTCTCCTGAAAAGTGATTTTAAGTGCTGATGTCTTTGAGTTACTCATAAATAAATAAAAGAACAACCTCAAAATGTTATTTTAAAAGACTAAAATCACAATTAAGATGAATTTTATTTTATTTTTCCACAGATTATTAATGTATATTTTGCAAGGAAGTTATATTTAATTAATTAATTATATTTTTATACTATTTTTCGATTAAATTTTTAAAATTATATGAATTAGCTATATTGTAATGATAATATATTTAAATAGATATACCAATGTTCATTGAACGTCTTTGGAGCCTAATTGTACTTTTCCTTATTATGGCGAGTTTCGCACGATACGATTTTTATCGCTAAGGTTTCATATAGTATAACGGCTAGGTACAATCCTTAGATATATCTTCAGGGATTAGCATAAATTTTCGGCACATCTTTTATCAAGTTTTAGTCAAATTAGTTTTGCTTAATTATTAAAAGTCAAAATGACAATTAAAATTCTATAATTTTATAGGATAATTTATTATTTATTTATATTTAAAAATTTTTTAAAAATTTGTTTTTAATTAAAATATTATTTAAGATTATAAAATAAAGAAAAAGGATGAATCCGAAAAATTATTTTCAAAATACCAAAAATTATGATTATTATTATAATAAAATTTGTTTTAATTAAAGAATTAAAAATCTAATTTTTGGGTAAAAGCAAATTCTTCAATTAATTAGTATTAAGAAAAATATAAAATTCTCCATGAAGGAAAAATAAAATTTTAATCATTAAACGAAAAGTAAACGTTATTTGAAAAAAACATTCTTTAAACCTATAATGTTCTCCATATTTATTAATTTTGTTTTTATTATCTATACATTTGGTATGATGTTAAAAGAGGAAAATTTTGAATTTTTATAAGAAACAATTTACTTAGAGAAAAATATTTACCCCCGCCCCCTCGAATGGAAACTTTACACCGTTAAATTTGAAGTAAAACTTTACTTTTTAAATTAACTCAAATTTTAAATATGAAAAATCATATAATAGTTGTTAAACAATTTACATAAATTCTTTCTCCAGTCGTTCCCAAGGGATTCCCAAAATATTTTGGAAAATCATCAATAACAGTCTCTCAGAAAAACTCTAACGTCACCCTGGAATGCCTCGTGTTTGGCCAGCCGAAAATCAACATTGTTTGGTTTAAAGACTTTTTCCCATTGGATTTGAGGAGCGTTAGATATCAAATACTTGGTAATAAAATTCGGATTTCATGTAAATTTTGTTGATTTATTTCCAGATGGCAAAAATCTATTCATTCAAAAAACTATGGAATCCGATACTGGCAAGTATCAGTGCATGGCCATCAATGGATTTGGGAGCATGATTTCTCCCGCTAAAAGTCTAATGATAAGAGGTAATTATATATATATATATATATATATATATATATATATATATATATATATATATATATATATATATATATATATAATTATATAAATAATTATATAAATAAATCAAAAATTTAACAAAGAACATAGTACACTCCGTTTCTAAATGTCAACTTTGTTTTAAAAAAATGTTTAATAAAAAGGAAGTGGGAGTAGAAGATAACATACCAAATAGCGGATTGTTTAAATTAACTGACTATATATGTACATTTGCAAATATATTAAATTAAATTAAATTTCTAAAATGAAGGCAACCTCGACAGAAGCAAAAGATTTTACATAAAAGAAAAATAGTTAAATTTCACAAATCCTCATTGTGACAGTAATTCATAGATGACTTCGACAGGCGCTAGGATATCTCCGAGCATTCTAGACATGATCTTTTCAATTTAATGCAAAATATCTTGATCACTTTGTCTTTTTGTTATGTTTACTGGTCCCACTTGAATTTAAATTATGGGGTCCATTTGAAGGTAAAAATACATCGTAAATATTATAAATATTGAAAAGATTTGAAGTGAGGAATTATAAGAGGTTTTGTCCATAAAATTGATTCGTATAATCAAAAATACTGAAATGTAAAATAAATTTGAATACCTTTAATGATAATTTGGTTTAATACTGAATATTATCTATTATTTGATGTAAATAAATATTTTTTTTGATTTTTTTATGGGGAATTATTATACTTTCATATTAAAAAACTGATAGTGGGAAATTAATAGAAAATGAGGAATTATTAGAGATTTTACGGAATAAAATTTTACTTATTATTATTAAATAATATCAGTAAATGTCTTTAACCTTTTTCACTTTTTCTCTATTTTTATCAACATTTTTAAAATGCTTTACTTTCTGTGAACTTTTGGCAAAGAGCCTTTTTCAAATACACATATCTTTTTTGGCTGTATTTTTGAGATGGAGGAAAATCAGTAACCGACTGTATTTTCTTTTAAGTTTTTCTGTATAAATTTCTCACATCCTCACAATTTTGAATTAATGTCTTTTTTTTTTTTTTGAATAAAGAGGGGGTTTGAAAAATATTAATTTTACTTAAATCACTCCACCGATTAAATTACTGTTATCTTTCAATAGAATTTTGATAATTTTTTTCTAATATTAAAAACTTCCCTCTCATCAGTATAAAAATTAATCAAAAATTAAAATCCCAAAATTCAGAATGATTGTTATCGATTAAGCTTATTAATTTCCCAGACAGGCGTTTTTCGTAGAATTGATAAAATCGTAAAATTAATGATTTTTAAAGTGTAAGAAAAATTTGTGTAGTGCATAAATAATTTTTATTAATCTGAAATAATTGCAAATATAAAAAAAATTCGTTTTGATGGGAACAGTGATGACAAGAGTGGAAAATCTGGGAGATTTCTTCTCCAGAACCTTTGATACACATAAAAATGTCATTGGGTCTTTATCCGAATAGTATGCAATATTTCAAATTAGGATCCGTTTCATTATCATAGAAACCTTTGAAGGGAGCCTAGCCGTCTTATTAAATTATTCGGTGAATTAAGTCATTTTAAACTCGATGATTTACGAGCCTCATAAGTCTGTTAAACTTATTTAAATAATAATTAATTTATTTATTAAACAATTTTTTATACATCAATATTCAATATTTCCAAAATATAATAAGTGGATAAATAATAATTATGTAATAGAATAATGATTCTGAAAGCTTGCATCACAAATCACAAAAGTGTCTGTTGCACTAACGAAACTTGTAAATGAGAAATGAGTTCACCATGTGTAACATTTGTTTCTTTGGACATTTTTAGAAGTGAAGATTATTTTATTAAATTATTTTCAACTCATCACTGCTTATGACATATTTGGTGTTTGTTTAATCCTTTGGATATCGGCGTGAATTTCTCCAAAAGTATAAGGCACAGATCAAAGGTTTTTACATCATTATTTAGAACTTATAATAACGAACATTTTCAGGCATAAAACAAATTTTATCATATTCTGATCGTTAGGTAATTCAGTTACAATTTTAAAAATAGGCCTTTTTCAAAGTGAAATGAAATATTGAAGTTGAAGGAAAAAATTCATGAAATATAAATTGTTTGATAGAAGAATTATCGATCATATAGTAAAACCTACTTTTTGAAAAATATTGCATTTTTTTCTCTGAACCAAATTTCCAAACGCCCACGGTATTTCATCTTTACAAGATGAAAAATACAAAATTTAGTTTTTAGAACTTTTATAGAAAATTTTAGAATGTTTTAGAAGAAAGAATTTGATATAAATAATCATTAATAAATCATTTGTTATCAAAATATTTATTAGTTATCATGAATAAATAAAATTTTAAAAAAATCTTATTTTTTTATCTTATCACACAAATCTTACTGTGAAAGTAATTAAATAGAATTAGTATTTAATTTCCAGTTTTAAATAGATTTAAATAATAAAATAAAAGTAGATAATAAAATTATAAATTAAAATAATAAATTAAATAAAATATATTTAAGAATGATTGAAAATTAAAATATCAAATATTTATTGAATAGTTGTGTACGAATATTCCCTATTCAATTATTAACTCATGCTTGCGAAAACATCCTCAAAGCTAAAAACAGAGATTGTTTAAATAAAAGAGATTTTGTGTTGTTTTTAAAAATATAGTTTTGTTTTGTTTTTAAAATATGGATGTAATTAATTCAAGAAATCAAACATATAATACTTACAAATAGTGTATATATCATATTCATCCAAAATATTCACCTATTTTAGAATTTTTATAACATTTTTTGAAAATAATTTTCTTCTAATCCAAAGGATTTTTTAAATGTGTAAAATTATAATAATGAAGTAATCTTTCAAATAAATTTACCTTGGTTGAAAATAAATTCGGAGGTCAATGGTTAAAATTGTATAAATATTTTATTAATTTTCATTTTGACAAAAGTTCAAAAATTTGAGACGCGAAGAATTAAGTTTTTGAATTTTTGTTTAAATGAAAATAAAAATGAAATATCACAATAAACTAAGACTAAGGTGACCAAATAAATAAAAATAAATTATGCAATATTTCATGTAGTCGATAAAGCATGGAAAAACAAAAATTTAATGAATTCTATGTTAATTTATTTTTTAAATACTTTTTTAATAATCGAGATAAATTTCATTGTGTCAAAGATTATTATTATCACTATTATTTAGAAATTGAGTTAAAATTTCTCAAATTTTCATTTTGATATTTTTAACATTTATATTGTAAGATAAAAGTAAACTTAAAATCTTTTTTCAAAAGAAAGTAATTAATTGGTTTATCTTTCTTTGCAGCGTCATTTTCAAATCATCTTGATAAGGTTTACTAAAATAAGGAAGCGTTCAAGTCAAGGTTTTCTACAATATTTATGACAAAACCTTCCTAATTTGATACAAATTCTAAATATATAAGTAGCGCACCAAAGAATTACGTGAAGTGTGATGTGAAACCATGTAAAATCAGAGGTGTGAAATATTCTTTTCCTTTCCTTGTCAATAAAATACATGTTCTTTTATATAGTAATGAAACATTGTTTGTATGTATCAGTTACTATAACTGTCAAATTTAATACCTCAAACAAATAGAATTGCAGATGTCGATTATCTTCGCCAGCAGAAAAGGCTTGGGTGCAATCACATAGATGGAAACAGCGACTTACTTTATAAAGTTTATGGAAATTTTGAACATCGACTGCAATTGTCCATCAACACAAATGGCGAACAAGTTTCTTAGTTCATTAGTTAAGCTAAGTTTTAATAAAATAACGTTTATTATTATCAGAATTGTTTTAAATTGGTAAACGACTTATTGTATCTTTATTGGGTATTTTCTTGTTAATAATCTTTTGAGGACAGTATTAAAAAAATTTTATTTTATTTTTTTATTT
>CAUHTR010000910.1:0-98662 GCA_959609185.1 Schmidtea polychroa | reverse complement strand
NTCCTGCTTTGATTGCATGATGGATTGGCCAGTTATTACTCAAATCACTTGTTAGGAACATGATTGGTAATCTCCGGACTAGTTCATACATTTGAGCCGGTACTTGTACTCCTTCAGCATTTCTTCGTCCTTTTGCATATCTTTCTGCTACTATCATTAGTTTGCCTAATACCTGGTATTTATTGGTTATATCGGCCCATTCTGGTACAATTTCTCGTGCTATTTTTACTGTCATATTCCATGTCGCTTGACTCCTTGCCATTGCGTCAGCTTCGCTTTCTGCTTCGGTTTCTTTATTGGCGCTGCTGCTTGTTTCTCCCCTCAACATGAATATCCGTCTTGTCTGTGATCTAGTTAATCTACCGCTTACCTCTGGTTCTGTTGTGGCATTTGTTTGTGATCTCGTGATTATCTTCCTTGTTTCTGGGTCTTTAGTGGCAGTTTTCGCTACTGCTTTACATCGACATGTATTCACGTATATGGGTCTAATTAGTGGATTGTTAACCAATTTTACTCGAGCGTTGTTCTCGTTTACATAGATGATTTCATATGGCCCTCTGCCATTACGTTGTAATTTCTTTGCTGTTCCTGGGATTAATTCGGGTGTTTCTATAATAACCCAATCTCCGACTTTAAATTGATGGTTTTGCACGTTCTTCTTTTTATCATGCAATTCCTTATAACTTTCTTGGTTGAATCGGATGTTCATCCCTGCGGTTTTCCATATTTCTTGCATTCTCTCTTTGAACTTTGTCACATAATCATCTATCTCCATATATTGTGAGATTGGCGGTTGGTATTCGAGATCCATTGGCATGTTACATTCTCTTCCGTACATGAGTTTAAACGGACTCATTTTCGTTGCTGAGTGTATTGACATTCGATAAGCCATTAGACACAACTTAATATATTCATCCCAGTCCTTTTGATGTTTACTTACATAATTTGACATCATGTCTATTAGTATGCCATTGAACTCTTTCTGTCTGACCAGTTCGTTTGCGGGTGGTACGGCGAGGTTCTCAATTTGGCAATTCTGAAATAATTTGTCACTTCATTTATTATCTCGCTCATGAAATTAGGTTCCTTGGTCCGTTAGATTTGTTTTGGAGTTCCATATCTGCAGCAGATCTCTTCTACTAATATCCTTGCAACCTGTTCGTGCCTTTTGGTCCGGCATCGCAAATGCTTCGGGGAACTTGGTCAGATAATCAGTTATTACCAATATATACACATTTCCACTGTTAGTCTCTGGTAGTGGTCCAACTACATCCATTGCAATCATTGTCATTGGTTCTGGCGGTATCGGCATTGGTTTCAAGGGCGGTTTTAATTTACTGCCTGTTGTTTTCCTAGTTGCGCATATCAAACAATTCTTTATCCATTCCTTCACGTCATCGCTCATATTCGGCCAATAATATTTTTGTTTAAGCCTTGCTTCTGTTTTCTTGACTGACATGTGTCCGCCCAATTTACCGTCATGGTATTGAATCATTATTTCTTTCCGTCTACTTTCTGGTAAGCACATCAACCGTTTGTCGCCATCCATTACCAATAGCCATCCTTTCTCGATCGTATATCTGTGACGATTTTTCTCCATGTGTTCTTTTAATCGATCATCGTTGTTGAATATTTTCATATCGTTTTTATCCAGGAACTCGATTATTAGTTTTAATTCATTGTCTTCCTTTTGTTCGTTCTTTAGATTGGTAAAATCGATATCTTCCGCGATTATCAGGCATATTCGTCTGACGTCATGATCCATGAGTTCCTCGAATACAAATCTCGACATGCAGTCTGCATTTGCGTTTGCTTTTCCTGACTTGAATTTGATGTATGGGGAATATTCTTGTAATTGCATTGCCCATCTCATTAATCGACTAGATGCCTCTTTATGTTGGCCCAACCAAACTAGAGGTTGATGATCCGTAGTAATAATTATCTCGTGTCCCCACAATAAATATTTGAAATGTTTTATCGCCTGAATTATTGCTAAAGCTTCTCTTTCTGTGACTGAGTAATTCTTTTCATGCTTTTTGAACGTCTTGCTATAATATCCGATGACTCTTTCTCGTTTCTCCTCATCCCATTGTCCTAGCACAGCTCCTGATGCATATCCACTTGCATCGGTTGCTAATAGAAAAGGCTTTTTGAAATCTGGGTGTATTAAAATAGGTGAGGCTATTAATTTATCTCTTAATGATTCGAATGCTATTTGCTGTTCTCTTTCCCACAGAAATGGAGTATCTTTTTTCGTTAGTTCCTGAATTGGTTTTGCTATAGTTGCATAATTTTTGATGAACTTGCGGTAGTATCCGCACAATCCCAGAAATTCCTGTACCTGAGTCACGGTCTTTGGTATCGGACAATTCTTTATCTTCTCCACATTTCTCGGATCTGGTTCCTTTCCTTTTGCCGACACAATATGCCCTAAAAATGTGACTCTCTCCTTTGCCCAATCGCATTTTGATGGTTTCAATTTCAGCTTCCATTGTTTCAGTCTCACAAATACGTTCCTGATGTCGATTAAGTGTTGCTCGAAGGTACCTGAATATATCAACAGATCATCAATATACACCATACATTGTTTGATCCCGTGTGTCACAAAGTTCATACATCTTTGAAACGAAGCAGGTGCATTTGTTAATCCGAATGGCATCTTTTTAAACTGATATAAATCTTTTCCGATGGTAAAGGCTGTCTTTTCTCTATCTTCCTCTTTAACTTTAATCTGCCAGTATCCACTCTTTAGATCTAAAGATGTAAAGTATGCTGCTCCATGCAACATCTGTAACATTTCGTTTATGTCTGGCAGTGGGTACGTATCCCGTTTAGTTACTGCATTCAACCTCCGATAATCAATACAAAATCTCTGTGTGCCATCTTTCTTTTTGACCATTACTACTGGAAATTGCCATGGTGAGCAACTAGGTTCTATAACACCGGCATCTAACATCTTTTGTACTTCTTCCTCCTGCCACTGTTTTTTGTGCTTCGGCCAATCGATATGGCCTCAAGGTTATGGGTGTTTCATCTGTTAATGGTATAATATGTTGAGTTACGTCACTGGTACCCAAATCCAAATCTGAAGCCGCAAAAATATCTTTAAACTCAATCAGTAGTTGTCTGAGTTGTTCCTTTTCGTCTTCATTTAGAAGTTCGCTATCGATGGTCCACAATTCCTTTTCGTCTGCTCCTTCGCTTTTTATCTCTGGCAGCTCAATATTCATCATTGGTGTGAGTTTCCCAAGTCTCTCATTTTCGTAGATTACTTTATCTTCCTCGTCAAAATTGGTGATGTTGATGGGTATCTCATTATCCTCATTTATACTGACGATCTCTCTTGCCAATGGTAGCTCTCTTCTCTTCTCGAATTTTTGACTTGGTTCGAATATCATATCTCCTTTGGCTTCGTTATCGACCTTGACATAGCATATTGTCTGGGTACGTGCTGGTATTATCATTTTTTCGGAACATCTCACTTCTGTTCTCATTGTGCATATTGTCCAGTTTTATCTTTTAATTTCATGGAACTCAAATCAATCACAATTTCTTTCAACAATTCCGGCATTACATCTGTTCCAATTATACATGATACGCTTAGCTGTCTAATGAACTGCGAGGTACGTCGTAACTTTAACCCCTTTGTATTCGATCGTTGACCATACTCTTCCTACTACCGCTATGGATTGTTTACTGCATGTTATTACATCCATGGTTGTCTCTTCAATGCATGGCCATAGTCTGCCTGGTAGCATATTCATATTTATTGCCGAAATATTTGCTCCGGTATCGATCATTGCATCCATCTCTATTCCGTTTACTTCGACCGTGATGGTTAATGATGGTCCGGCTGGTGTCTGCAATACCGCAATCGTTCGTGTCTCCACTTCTTGTTCTACACTTTTAGCCTGTTTGATCATCGTTGGATCCATTGCTGCCCAATTTGGTTCATAAGCTGTTGGATAAATGTTCGGTATGGGTAATCTTCCGGTTCCCATTCTTATCCGTTCTCTCATTGTTCCTGGTCGTCGCATTGGTCCATTAGTTGGTGCCTGTAAATATGGGACCTGTAAATACGGTGATCCCCATGGTTTCATTTTTTCGTTTTCCCAAGTGGCTGTATTTTTATTTATCAACATTGCTCCTCCTTGGTTATTATCATCGTCGTCGAAATCATCATTGTCGTTGTCACTATCATCGTCTCGTCTGAGGTTCATCCACTTTTTCCACTTCCCGGTTCTTTTTGCTTTCTCTTGAGTTCTTTCTGCTTCTAATCTCATTATCACTTTGAACTTACGTCCGACTTCTTCGTCTGTCCCTTTCATTTGCGTTAATATTTTCAACAATCTCTTTATTCGATGGATATCCTTTGAGTGTCCATGCAGCACCATTGTCTTCGCTAAGAACGGTAAGAATCCAATTGCAAGTTTCCAATTTACTTTTCTCTCGCGCTTATAAATATCAAAACATGCTAGCATCTGAGTTAGTATCACTCTGACTATTTGTATTATCAGAATAATTCCGAGTATCCCTGCCATCATTTGGCCGAATACCAAAATCGACCCCACATAGCCTTCATCATATTTGCTGTTGCTTGTTGATTGTGGCTTGGTGATAATAATAGCTCGTAATTTGGGCTCTCCCCATAATTATTTCCTCCGGAAATAGTCACTATATTTGATAGGATCGCTTGTCTTTGTGCTGGGAATAACATGTGGGCTCTTGCTGATTCAAGATCTTTTGGTGTATATAATCCACTCTGTGATACGTCTATCGGCTTGAACTCTAATTCTGTTGTTAGTTCCGTCAATCCAAATTTCTTGGGTGTTACTACGATTGTTTTACTTGGGAATTGAACCCATTGTCCATCCTCTTTTTCATACATTGGTCCATATGCATTACTGCAATTAAACAGATTTGGCTGAAACCCTACCGGGTTCATTATCCTAGTGACTGCTTGCACAAACCTGGGTTTACCTTCGTGAATAATTTCGAGTTCGTTTGCACACTTATCCCTTGGTATTGTAGGGTTTTCCGGCAATCTTGCCATTATCTTTTTGCATTGGTAGGTGTACATCACTTCGCCCACGATTCGTCCGAAATATCCTTCCTGTAATGGTAGTAGCGGAATTGCGTTATCTGGATTTGTAATCGCCATTGCTAATTTTGTTCTCAATATTTCTTTGTTGAGCAGGCAATCGTTTCTTAACAGATCATGGTAGACTTTTTCCGTGGATGTTAATCCTCTGTGATATAAGAAATCCATCTTATTATTAGCGTATAAATATAGTTTGACATCCTTTTCGCTTAGTCTTCCGACTGCATTTGCTAGGGTTCTCCGCGACAAGTAGATCCCTTTATAATTGGTGCTGATCACCATCTCATCGCATTTACTCACCATTTTGTTCTTTATGAACCTCATTCCTATTCCATCGTCTTTGGAGATTATCGCAGTGGGTGTTACTTCTGATTCCAATTTCGATGTTATTACGTCTTCTCTGAATCCTTTCCTTGCTCTCAATTCTTCCATCGCTCGTCTTTCTGCTTCTCCTTTTGTTCACTGTACACTTTCCCTTGGATTTCTTCGAATATTGCTGTCTTGAGTAACATTAGTCGACATACTTTCTGATCTGCGTGGTATACCAGAGTTGACATTCCGGTTGAACATGATCGATCTGATGCGAGACAGCTTGGGTATTTCTTCATTGCTTGCGTGTCAGGGTCAAAATAGCCTTGATACCTTTCTAATTTAGCTTCGTAGCTTTCTATTACGACCACTCCACTAACCAGTTGCCCGTTCAGGGTGTATGTTCCCGTCTCACATGTTCCGTCTCCTTTAGTGATTCTGCCTGCCGTATACACGCGAGTCGTTTTATTTTTCCTGGTTCTGCAGCAATTTCAATCCCTTGCCTTAAGTGGATTCTCCCCGATCGAAATCCTTCCTCGCATTCCTCTCTTGATAGTAATATTACTGTTGATTCCAATCCCGGTTCTATGATTGTTGAGTGGGAGGATAAACCGCAGTGATGCGCGAATATCTTTCTGGTTACCGTACATTCTTGGACCATGGTTTTGATGAAATCCGCTTCTTGATATACGTTATACGAGACTGATGCCATGACTGTTTGTAATTTTCTTGGGTTTGCCGCTTTACAGTCTTCCGTATCCTTTAATGAATATTTCTCATGGATTTTTATGTTGTCGCAGTCGTATACTGCAAATGACTCCGTTCCTTTGATACACATCATTTATATCAATATCGTGGTTATTATGGCATTCATTCCCTTTCGGCTTGCTCTTGGGTCGTTCATATTGATTGTTCCTTCGAATTCAGTTAGCAAATCGCGTAACTTTGCTTGCATCATTTCCGTTTGATCTTTCTTCCAGTTGATTCGATGAAGTTTCTCCATCCCCTTGTTCAAGTATATATGGTTCTATTGATCGTTTGATTATTTCTGTTACTGTGAATTCATAACCAGTTGCGTTATATTTTGGCATTCGTTTTTTATATTGACCAATAACGTTATATACTAAATATGCTAATCCCACTAAAAATCGATTTTGGTCCTCTGATCTGCTTAATAGATGTTCCACAATTAATCTGAGTTCCACGGGATCTTTTAACGTTAATCGAATTTATTATCCATGATTTCATTATTATCGGTTTCAATACCGCCCATAATTGTTTGGCTTCGGTCGGAATATTATCCTTCCTCATTACTCTTTTCACATCTGGATTTGCTAACGCTAACATGTTGGCTAATAAGTCGTTTATCCATCGTGTCCCTTGTTCCCGGACGCTTGTTTTCACTTTGACTTGTTTTACTAATGCGCATAGTTTATCCATTTTAGTTTTTACCTGTTCCATTTGTGCTTGAATTTTGGATTTTGGTTCTACTTCTGCTTTATCTGTTTTTGGTCTTCCTCTTGTTCGTCGATCCATAGCTATTCCCGTTTCTTTCCGTTTTGGCGGGTTGTAAGTTGTATCCTTTGAAGTGGTTGCTCCTGGATCTACTCTCCAGTTGCTCCATTCATCGGTTGTGGTTACATCTTTATTGGCACCTCTTTCTACATTATCTAAATCCGTCTCGGCTTCCGTCGTTTCCACTGGTTGTCTCTGCGCGCATACAAATCCGTCTAGATCGTCCGTTGTCTGTTCACCTTCGTCGATAAATAGATCCCCTGATTGCGATGCTCTCATAATCTCGCCTGCTTCTACTATCTCCTGTAATTCGTCCAGTATTTCGTCTTCTCCCGTTGTTTCGATCGTCACTTCACTAACCGCATTTGGAACTTCTGGTGTGTCCAAGCTTCCTGGTTGTTGGGTGGATGATTTTTGCTTTATCTCTCTTCTCCTTAATTCTCTACCTGCAATTTTACTCACCGTTAATCTGTTCACAATTTCTCCTTGGAGTGGTGTTACACCAATTTCAATATCGTCGTCTAATGATCGTCCCTCGTGTTGTAAGTGGAAAGGTAGTTCATAAGGTATTCTCTTTTTTAACTTCCCTGACCTTGGCCGTTGTGTAGAATCCTTTTCCATTGGTTCAAAATCTGGCAAGAATATTTTTAGTTGATATTTCTCAGGTGAGTTTTCGGCCCACTCTTGTTGTTTCATTTCCGGATGATTTCACCAAATTGTTCAGGGTACCATACGTATACTCGTCGATATTCTTCGATCGCTTTAACGATTTTCCGTAGGTTTTGAATCCTTTTGCATGATTCGGCTATCCATTTTGCTAGTTCTACTACCGCTCGTCGACGATTTTTCGCACCCGTTTTGTAATATTTCTATCAACTCCTTACATTTTTGTGCTTCCAACAATGTTGCTGCTTCCTCCTCATCTGCATCTGCGTCTACTGGTAGATGTCCTGAATCAGGCACTCTTCTCCTCATCATACAGATTCTCGGTTGATTTTCTGGTATGTTCAGTCGTTGGTTCATTTCTTGTCTGTTTCAACTTCTACTCTGATCTGGATAGCATTGTCTTTCACAAATATTGACTGCTCATTCTCAATGTAATTTAGACGTATTAATTTAGGTGTCCCTGAAGCGATATTTTCTGATGTTGTTGGTCGTTGATAGCAGGCGCTCCTTGGATCTGGTTTCAATGTTTCTTTATGTATGTTAAGGCTATCTTTCAGTGGTTCGATCGCTTATCGTCACTTTTCTGCTAAACGGCCATGGTACCTTGTCGTCATAATTCCCTTTGCAGATGATGAAAGAATGCCGACACATAACTTCCTTTTCCTACCCCGTCTCCGTTCGGGTATATTCGCAATTTCATCTTGTACTCACCTAATCCTGAGTAGAACGACGGGCTTACTAATCGTGTGATTTTTCTCTTCCTTTGCTGATTTTATCTTTTCCATCCAATTCTCAATTTTCCACGTGAATGGTGCTAACCTTACCGGTTCTCGTATCTCCTCATCTTCTCCTGATGGTAATTCATTTTGGAATTCTTGTGGTAATATATCCTGGTAAGTATCGATCGGTTTCTCTCTTACCCATACTGCTGCGATCTCTTCGGGTATATTATCTATCCAATTTGGTTCCAACTTTTGCTGCTCCAATCCATCGAGCTTCACTTTCGATCCACACTTTTTTCCATGGTATCAGTTTGCAATCTTCGTCATTGAAGGCTGCTAGTTTCAGTTTATCATCCTTTAGCCAATGGTTATAAATATCTATTATCCGATCCATCTTTACTCTCATCCCCATTGGAATCTTTTTGATTTGTTGATCTGTTTTGGTGGCGTTTTTGTGCCCACCAGATGGTTCATCCATCGCGATTATATTGATGACGGCTCCATCTTCCCAGATTTCTAGTTCGTAAATTACGGTTCGGTCTCCTCTTTCTAGCATGTGCCGGTTGTACATTATTATCACATCTTCGATCATTCCATCCTCACTATTTTCTCGAGCTTTTTGGATGATTTCTTGATCTATGATTTGCACTAACTCGTCAACTTGGCAATCGGGATTAACTTCTATTATTTGTTTCTCTTCATTTGGCAACTTCACCTTTATTTTTATCGTTTCTTGTTCGCGTTTGGTTCTCTCGTATTCTCCGTATTTGGATATCAATTCTGTCGCTCGTTCATCTTCGAATCTCATAATTTCCGTGTCTCGGACGTCTTTGACAAATTGTTTCATTAGTTGTGGCCATCTTTCTCTCAGTCTATTAATGTATTTCCTTGCCTGATCGATAGCTTGTTTGACTAAGATTATTTGATTTTCTTTCATTATTTTTCGTTCGATCTTTTCCAATTCTGGTTCCACTTCATTGTTAAACACTTGTTGGATTTTCTTGAACATCTCTGCTACCGAGTCGTCATCTCTGGTTTTCTCTAAGGTTAAGATGTTGGTTTCATTTGGCCATATCATCGCGTCTACCAAATGTATGCCCATTTTAACTTTGTAACCATCGACATATAATGGTTTATTTTTATGGCTCGTTCCCATTTTTTCCTGTACCCAGTTGTACAGTTCATCGGTATTTGTTCCTTTTAATTCAATAGTCTGTATCTGAATCTCGGTGTGTTGAATACTTACTTGATATTGATCTGGGTCTGCTTCCTTTAGTTTCTCTTTATATTTTGTTGCTAGATCTTTCCATGCTGCCGTTATTATACCTCCTTCACACTGGTATACTTGAGTTATAAGTTTTAAGCATTTTCTGTATGTTGTCTCGTTGATGTAGCTCTCATTTCGCTCTATTTCCGTTACTGTGTCGAAAATTTCCTCGAATATCTCTTCATCATCTTTTTCTATCATTGATTTCATGTCGTCATTTTCACTCTCATCACTGCTTTGAGGTGTTTCACTGTTTGGAGGTGTTTTCGGTTCGTTGTTTTCCTCACTTTACTGAAATAATTCGCCTCCCAGGCTACTCACCTCACTTTTCTCATCTTCCTGATCCGTCTGATCGCTCCGCATTTGTCTCAGCATGTTTATTTTAGCTTTGGTATGTGGTTCCTTCTTTTCAAACCACTCATTTTTCCTGAACCAATGCTCTTTCACTTTTTCTTTTATTTGTTCCTCAGTTAATGTAGGGTTTTCGTTTTTTGATTCTGTCTTCGATTTTTTGTAGTAGTACCCTCTGAATTCGATTTTTTGTAACTATCTCATTGCTTTTTGGTTCGTCTTTACTCTCATCTCTCTTTTGTCTCCTTTCTTTCTCCTCTTTGGTAAATTCTTTAATCAATTGTATTTTCTCTTCACTGCTCAATTCTGTCTGTGGATCAATCTCATTTTCTTTTGTCGTTTTTATCTCCTTGTTTATTATCGGTTCACTCCCGTCGTTGTTAACACACTGCTCCGCAGTGTGCGATTCCTCTTTATTTGTTAATCTCATCATATTTATTCTCCCGGGATTCGCTTCCCGTTGTTTCCATCTTTCTTGAATTTCTCTGGCTTCCTCGTTTTGTAATCTTTGCCATTCGATCCGTGTGTTCTGAACTGGATTGTTTGATCCTGGTTGATTTGGTTTGGCTCTCATCGTGCATTCTCTTGCCATGTGTCCAGGCTGATTACAATTGTAGCAGATTCTGGTTCCTCCTCTGCCCATAGACATCATGGGTCCTCTGCAGACATTTTCCGTGTGGCCTCTTCTCCCACACTTTTGACACATCCTTGCTCTATAACATTCATTGCTCCAATGCCCTGATCGTTGGCATATGTTGCACGTTCGATTGTTAATGTCGTTGTTCCTGAAATTATTAGTAAAATTTTGAATATTACCTCCATTGTTTTGATTTCTTGTTTGTGGAGTTTTGAACAACTGTTGCGATCCTGGGATGAATTGATTCATTACTGGATTTGCATTATTGACTTGGTTGTTTGTGGTTGTTGCTGTTGTTGCTGGAGCTGCTGGGGCTGCTGTCATTGCTGCTACTTGTATTGGTGTTAGGTAAGTTTCACATTTGTTAGCTATTTTTTAGTGCTTCTTCCAGCGTCTCTGGTGCTCGGCATCCCAAGGTTGCTCGTATATCCTCTCGTTTCATGCCATCTACGAATACGGCTATTATCTTGTCTTCCGGAACTGGTTGATTTGAATCGAAGGCTTCTCGTGCTAGTCGTCTCAATTCGCATGCGTACAGTGCGTTGGATTCGTTATATTTCTGCTTTCGATGCAGAAAGTCTAACATTTTTCGATTTCCCTCTTTTTCGGTACCGAATGTTTTTATTAAAAACTCCTTGATCTCTTTCCACGTTTTCAAGTTTGTTGCATCGCATTTCGCCTCTAAATATACATCTTGGGCGCTTCCCTTCAGATATAGGGGTATTCGCTCTCGTACGACTAGGTCTGGCCAGTGACATATCGTAATGTATACTTTAAATTCCTTTATAAACGTTTCTAACTGGTTTATATTTCCATCGAATGGCTCTCCTCGAAATTTCTCTCTGAATTCTCCAATGTTAACGTGCACATTACTTGTTTCCGGTGGGTTCGTTACTCTTGGTTCGTCCGTGTTTACGTCCGACATTATCTCTTGGCACAGTGCGGTTATCTCTGTTGTCTCGGATATATTTTCCTCTTCGTCAGTTGATTCGACGTCGCTTATTGGATCTAATTCGGTTCGTTTAGGATCGTCGCTGTTCTCAAATTCGTTAGTTAAACTTTCTGATTCAAATACTGTTTCCACCGATTCCGGTTTCTTGTATAGTTTTCTGTTTTTCTTGGCTCTTTGTATCTCCTCTTTTTCTAATAAACTGAGGTTTCCTTTACTTTTTTGTCTCGTTCGGCTAGCTATACTCTCAATTTTTCCTCTTTTCAATATCCTTTGATAAATTTTCTACTTCGTTGATCGAGCTTTGATGTTTCTAATTATTGTTTCACTTTTCTTTAATCTTTACAATTCTCTAATTCCTCTTGGATTTGGTTTTATTGATTTCCTTGATTCTTCGCTTTTGATTGCTTTCCCTATCTCGCTTGATTTCTATTGCTTTCTTGATTTCTTTGATTTCTTTCTGAATTGTTTGCTTTATTCTAAAATAATTAACACTTCTAGTACATATCATAAATTCTCTTTATTAACCCTTCATTTACTTTCCATTTTCCCTTTATTTTACTGTTCCTTTGCTCCTAATTTTCTAGCTTTCCTACACTTCTCGTTATTCATCCCATTTGATTTTAAGTCGATTTTAAATTATCTATAACTCGTATCAATTATCTATATAGTCGTATCAATTATCTATCCCTTCTATAATCATCAGCTAAGTATAATATCAATTATATAAATATCAAGAGAAACATATCATTAATAAATAAAATTCAATAATTCATCTACTATCTATTCGTTCGCTTTTCCCCATCCAAAAACTGGTTTCATTTTCGCTTGCGCCGGCGCTTTATCATAATTCTCCTTTACTCATTACATATTTGTCGCACTTAATCTATTTCAATTTAATCAATTTCATAGTTAATCCTCGATGCTTTGGTTCGCGCGACCTCTGCATCTACATTTATTTACCATCGGCTCCCTGGCCAGTTTAATCAACTCTTTTTATTTCATTTAAATCATTTCACTCAATTACCATCGGCTCCCTGGCCGGTTTAATCAACTCATTTTAATCTCATGAAGTCTTTTACGACTCCTAGACGCCTGGGCTTTTACACCATTACGCCGTATAATCTATTATTAATCTATTATTATTATGACCTTGCAATAATTCAAACAATTCACATATTTAAGTCGTCATCGACCACCAAGACACAAACAAACATTAAATAATTATGATGAACCGTTACAATCTAACATATTTTATTCAATCCTGGATTAAAGAGTTTTAATCCAGTACATAATATCACTTAATACACCTGACACTAGGTCAGCACAAAATGATTAGTTTTGATTCCGAGTTTTCCGTCTATCCTCCGATCCCGCGCTCTCCTGGGTCGAGCGGGTGGACGTTCGCGTGCGTCCGCATTTCCTTGGTCGTCCTGGTCCTCGTTGAGGCCGTCTTGGGTATTTTAGTCCACGTTGAAGAGCCGCCGTCCGTTTCGGGTGACATTGGGCTCGAGCATAGCCGTCGCAGTCTTCTACTTCGCCAGCCAGAGTCGCTTTCTCGAGCTGGTGCAATCGGTCTATCGCCCCCGTCACTTCGTCAAAAGCGTCGATCAAGGCTAACGACGCGCGGTTGAGGTAAGGCTCCACCTTCGGGATTACGGGGATCACATTCTGGTAAGTCCAGTCATGGATCTTGTACCAGATCCATCTGGACCTTAGGCGAGCGATTTCCGATTCCTCCCTCAAGCGGACGGCTTCATCTCCTTCTTCACTGCTACTTCCGCGATTCCAGTCGGTCGATGAGTGGCCTTCTCGTATCTTCCTTGGTTCGGTACTGGGCATGGCTGTAATGATAAAAGAGGTATTATGTGAATCTTTGTCCCTCTATCTACGGTCGTTTGCTCCAAAATGTCTAAAATTCCCCACTACGATTTACGTCCAAGCACACTATGCATTCAATCCAACAGCCTAAGGATTTTATAGGTGAAGTAGATTAAATTTCTAATTAATTTCCATATTGATTTATTCACCCAATTAGATCGCGAATTTCTAAATTAAATTAAATTTGTACATTGACGGTTGGCAAGTTTGGTTTAACCATTTAAGAGTGAACCAAAAGAAAATATTAAAAGCTCGTAAAAAAAAATTAAAAAAAAAACCAATTTAAAATTTCGTAAATTAAACTAAGACGCAAAAAAGAAAATTTTAAAATAAAAGAACAATTTAAAATTTCGTAAATTAAACTAAGACACAAAAATCTTCCAAACTTCGTAAATTAAATTAAAACCACCCATTTTAAAGATTTTGTTTAACTTGATTAAAATTTAAATTTATTATTCTTATATCTAATATTCCTCAAATTTTGGTTTAGCGATAATATGCAGTTACTATGCTACTAAGACCTACTACGAGGAGGGACATTACTACATATCGAAAAATCATACTCGGTCTCTAGTAATTCCTAACCGTAAGGGTTGTGAGTAGCCCTACCATCATCCCTTTGGACAAGTAAAAGGGCAAAAATTGGGTTGGTTTTCTATTTATTTGATTTTAGGAATTCGATCTCTCCAGCTTTCAGTCTCCACGAGGAGTGTATTCGGACGAACTTTAGAGGCTGTCGTGGCCCAATAATAGTCTAACGTATGCCAATTCCTCCATTTATGATGCATTTATGCCCCAGATTGTGGGCAACCCCATTCTCGTGTTTATGGATATACATGTGGGGGGAATGCAGGACAAAATGTTGATCTGAAGGGAATGAGTGAGGCTTTCTCCTCATGCATCATTAAGCAATTTACGGTGACTGATAAAAAATTCTTTTTTTTTTTTCTGTTTATAAGTATTATGATTTCATTTAATATAAAAATTTTGTTCTCGTTAAATTTGGTTGAGTAAATCGCTTCACATTATGTAATAGTTTTTATATAGTTTCGTCAATTGTCTTTTCTTATATTTAAATAATCAACGATTATAATCATAGGACCCATTACTACTCCTTAATTTTCGTCTATGATTATGAGGTAATATGTCTTAGCTTGAGCAGTCGATGTGTGGGATCTACCTTGGGGAATAACAAGGGTAAACACGCCAAGATATCGGGGTTTTATTCCAGGATCAGGGCTTCCGCTGACGAGGTTGATGGTGATTGGTTTGTTTGCGAGCACGCATGCATCGTCCATTTGGTCGATCAGGATAATTTCAGTGAGGGCACCCCTTAGTGTTCAGGGTTACTTCTATAAATAGAACCAGTTTTATTGGTTAAAATTTTCATTAGGGAAAGAGCAACCATTGATGTCGGGTTTGAATTTTTCTATTAATAGAAACATTTCAGAAAATCGATACATGGGTTGGAGTAAGTTATATAGGGGATAAAGGGGGGGGTAGGATTACAGTATCTAAATTTAGACCTAGAGGAATTCCAAAGATCGCAAAAAATGTAATAATTACTTAATAATGCAATGACAAGGGTAGTGATAATAATAGTGGCAATGATAAGAGTGGGAGTGCTAATGACAAAAGCACCAAAACAGTAATATTAAGAACATTAATAATGATCATCCTAATAATAATATTGATGACAATAGTGATAGTGGCTACAATAATAATCATAATAATAATAATGATAATGATTATGATAATACTAATGATAAGAATAATAATAGCAATAATAATAGTAATAATAATAATAATAATAATAATAACAATAATGATATTCATAAGGATAAGAATAACAATATTAATAAGAATAACAATAATAATAAGATTAATGATGATAATAATAATAATAATCATCAGGATAAGAATAACAATAATAATATTACTAAGAATGACCATAATAATAATGATTATGATAATAATAATAATACTAATAATAATAATAACGATAATACTAATAATAATAATGATAATAGTAATAATAATAATAATAATAATAATAATAATAATAATAATAATAATGATAATGATAATATTGATAATAACAATAACAATAAGGTAAATTACAATAATATTAAGTGTAAGTTTATAGTATTATAAGATTACCACTTATGGGGAATCATCTTTAAAGATTTTATATAAGGTAGATTTCAATATAGAGGTAATTATGAACGTTTTCGAACTGATTTTAGTTTATGATAATATATCATTACATTGAATAAAATTATGAATAATATTAACAGAGTTTATCAACATACTGAACAATAGTTTGTGCAATTAGCCGACTACGAGAGCCTTTGTATAAATTTGAGTCTGGGACAGTTCCCGTTTAGATGATCCTAGTGATGTATTTCTTATATACAGTTAAGTGTTTATTTTTGGTATGTAAGTTAATGAAAGGTCAATTTAATTAAAATTTTCCTACTTTCCCGACCCAACTGGATACGGTACGATAGGCCTTATTGTAGTATGTTTCCCGCGATTACTTTCCCGAAGTTTATTTCGTCCGCATAGTCCCTATGACTATGCCAACTACCGGTATGTGTTTACCGCCCTACTCCTGGTTAGAACCATTAGTTCGTGGCGACCTCCGGTTAATAAAAAGGGTTTATATTTTATGCATGTGGGGTCGTAGACCCAAAAATGATGCATGTAGTCTTTAAATTGGAAACAAGGCTGACCAGCATAGTGACTATAACCCGTTCACTATGCTGTTCACTCTTATTTCGTAATAGTAGGATGAATAAAATACACAAACAAAACACAAAAAAAACACAAACAAAAAAAAATATTTCAAAGCAAATATAATATGATATAACAATGATACAAGTAACAATCCTTACTTTCGATGTTGTCCAAATTTATTACAAAAATTTTTGGCATACAAAAAAGATTAAATTGTGACCAAAATGCGTCGGTATATATACCTATTTTGTACACGTGTATGTATTGATGCATTAAAACAAACTCGAATTCTTTTTATTCCAGAATTTTCTATTTCGTGATTTTGACATTTTTAATGGAAATTTTAGTGCTATAATTTTTGTTTTTATTTTTAAATTTTTATTTTCTAATTATTTTTCATTAATTTTACGTCCATGATGGATTTGGAACGGTTCCAGAACATTCTATTTTACTTTTAATTTAATTTTTATTTTAACTGATGTTTTTATGAATTTCTTTTTGAGATTTTTGTTTTTAATACTAATTTATTTATTTTCTTTAACTTCTGCTGTTCTAGATGACTGTTGCGATGGTCATCGCCATTTTTATAGAATGTTCTGGGTTTTTCTGGAATGTTTTACTGTTTTTATCGTCTTTTAAGTTATTCGAGTTTGCTTTTGGTAATTCTATGTTTATTTGGTTATTTTTGAGTTAGTTTTTGCATAACTTCTTGCTTTGGTATGATTTTATTTAATTTCTGTGTTTTAGGTTTTGGTTGTTTTTTCCTTTAATTACTATTGTTTATTTGGTGTAGTTTTTAATATTTAACTATACTTCTTGCTTTTTGCATGTTGTGTACCTACACGTTTCAGTCACAATTATAAGTTTGGGTCTAGAAATCAGTTCTAGCCCAACATTATATAATCTAACTCCAAGTGATTTTGTTTAAAGAAATAACTCAACACAAGTAACTTTTATTGATATTACACTTTCCAATCCCTAAAATATTGTTTATGGTTTCGATAAATTCACTTGATCTATGGGGAGTAAAATCTATGGAAGACCGTTTTAAGGAAGTAGACTAAACGAAAATGATACTACTCAAAAATTTACTTTTAATTTTCTCCTTTATTTTCTTTTACGCTTTGATTTGAGTTTCTTCACTTTTTAACTATAATTTTTTACCTTAGACCACAATGGCGATTTCCCTGAATTGAAATCTTCTTCTATAGGAAGCTCCTGCCTCATCAAAATTTCCGTCAAAAGATCTCCTCACAAGGAGAAGTGACCAATCTAATTTTTAATTTATTTTGCTTGACAAGTTGACGTTTTCCATTTAATTTATTTTACACATAATTAATTAATTAGTTTGTATTCCTTTAATAACTTTGTCTGGGTACCCCTAATCAGTTTAATATTATTATTTTCGTGTTGGTCTTACCATTTACTTATCATGACAAACGGCTGTCCTGCCTTTCAAACTCGGGAATTTTAGTTTTCTAACTGATATAGCTAATGATCCTACAGTAGGACACCGATTATCCGACTATTTCTTGTCATAGTCTTATGTCTAATACCAAAAATCCCAAATTTTCACTGAAGTATGCCATAAATGCGTTATAGACATTGTTATTACATATTTGTTGTCTATGCAGTCATTGCAGGGTAGGATTATACTTTTATGTCATAAGTAGCAAAAAATTGAATAAAAATTTCAATAATTGCATTAAAAAGACACAAGAATTTCTCTGACTGAAGACTAAATTAACTCATTATTGGAGTAACTTTTCTGTTTAATTTTTTTTTAAATTTAGAGAGCCCCTGAAAACTGATACCCAAGCTTTGGCTTATTTAGTTTAATGATAAATCTGACACTGACAACTATTGCTAAAATATATAATGTTAAAATGTATAAAAATAAAATATCAAATTAAATAATTACTTAGTTTAATAATTTAGTTTTCAAAAAAATAATTAAAATTCGTAAAAAAATAATCTTTACACAAAACAATAGCTTCAGACAAAAAAAATATTTTCAGCACACCCCAGGCATACTATGTCATTATTTTTATTAGCTACTTACTAAATTCTATTCTGCAAATATTTGTCATTAAATTACTGTATAAATATACACGAACAAATGTATTATATTAACAAAAATGAATAACAATCAAAACATAATCACTGTCATTGACAGTAAGATGTCAACGGAAGACAATGAATTCATCGTTGAGACTGTGGGAAACATTTTCAATGAGAAAAATACGAATAAAGAACGAGCTAAGGACATCAAAACTAAACTAGATATTCAATTTGGAACTTCATGGCAAGTGATCATTGGGTTATCATTTACAACGTAAGAATATTTTGAGTTTATTTTTTTAACTTGCTAATTTACTATGTCAAGGATGATCACCCATGAACAAGGACCAGTTATGTACATTGAAGGCTGGAGAGAAGATTGGTGTTCAAATGTTCAAAACCAATTAATTTAACATTTTAATTGAAATTGAAATATAAATTTATTATTAACTGGTTGTCACTGATAGATAAAAAATCTGCAACCTCATGTAGGTTTTATTTAATTAAACAAAAAAGCCAAATCGCGGAAACTAATTTAAAATCTTTTGGTAATTAAGTAAAACGTTTCAGAAACATTTATCCCTACAGTGAGCTATTTTTATTTAGCTATAAAATATAATTTAATATAACAAGCAGTCTAGATAAAGTGTAATATTTTCTAACTGATCTTGCGATATCAGAATAGCAGAGTGTGTTTAATATGGTACAGCAGGAATTTTGATGATTTTATACTTTCTATTAACTACAGATATCTAGATTTGATTTGCGCTTAATATAGTGTTGCATGGTTAATAGGAGATACAATAGGATAGTGATCTGGTAAACATTTAAATATACATAAGGTCTATTGTTGAGACCTGTATGTAGAACTTATAAAATGATCTTTAGAGAGATTTCAATTAATTGAAATCTTATAAGAACCTTTTCTTCCAATTTCACCATTGATTTTTTTTCCATTGAATTTATTAAAAAGAGAGCTTGAAGACTATAAATCAGTAATATATCGATGTTTTTTAATACTCAGGAATTTTCGGCACTGTCTTTTTCAAGTGAATTTCTTGAAAAATGCAGTGTCGAAAATTCGTGAGTATCAAAAAACATCGATATATTACTGATTTATAGTCTTCAAGCTCTCTTTTTAATAATTGAAATCTGTTGTTTAACATCCGACTCTCAATGTTTTTGAAATAAAAGAAAGTTTCATGACACTCCAAGAGTATATTTGAATAAAATTGGTTTTACATTTGATTTATAATAATTATTATTATTTACCAAACAATTTCTAAACTATTGTTGGGGTTGTTAAATTTAAAATGATGTAATTAAAATGGAGTATTGAAAACTTCACAATCAAGAGATCAACAAATTATCGAATTAAAATTTGAAAAAAGGGTCAGATGCAAGTGAGATGATGGGAAAGATCATGGTGAGAACTGACTCATTAGAATATGTTGAGAAAGGGTCGAAATGCAAGAAAACGTACAAAAACAGAAAATCGTTAATTAATTAAGGAAACCCCGAGTTAAGTAATATATATGAGAGAGCTCAAACTCAGAAACAATCAGCATTTTGTCTCAGGTAGGGAAGAAGAAAGCGACAGTAGGCTAAAAAGTAAAAAAACTAAAGATAGAAGATAGAATTAGCGGAAATGAAAATAAAGGAATCAAGTTAACTCAAAGAAGTAAATAAAAGATGTGATTATTGTTGCAGAACGTGAAGAACCAGAGTGGGTACAGCGAGACTTATTGAATAGTCAGAATAGGCATCATTGTGCTATATTCGGAGTTTTGTAAATTATAGTTTATACGAATGTGATTACAAATATACGTTGAGTGTTGTTTAGCTAATTGTTTTTTCCATAAAACGTGGAGTCAGAAACACCGACGTTACTAATTCTTTAATTAAAAACTCAACACTATCTAAATTTTGATCAATATGTCTTAGGATATCGAAATTCTGCACATAGTAATAGTAACATTCATCTATAATAAATCCTTAAATTTGCATACATATAGTATCTTTCAACTATAATAATATTTAAAAGAAATATGTTTTTGTTTATTTAGTATAAATAAGTGACAAAAAGGACAATTATGGTTTTAAATATATATATATATATATATATATATATATATATATATATGTGTGTGTGTAAAGATATGATAGACCCGCAACAATAATTTCTAATCCGGTTTACAACGAAACAGGTATTTGAAATTTCGATATTATCCAGCAAAATACCGTCAAAAGGCTTTCTTTAATAATTGCTATGCAAGATATTATGATACCTTTGCAGAAATAAGCTTTAAGGAACAAGAAAATGCTATCTAGCAATTACTATTCAAGAAAATAAAATTGATCAGAATTATGTGTTTTCTCTTATTTGGAAAATTACAACCGCTAGAATTACATAATTATTCTAATAAATGTTGTTAAATGTTGATAAATGTATTTAGTTAGATTGGTGTTAGCTTTTACTTTGGAATAATAATAATTGTTTTCAGTTTTCACCACTTATTTCTTTTAAATTGACATTGTATTTATTAAAAAGCTTGACTATGAATCACTAAATATATAAAAAAAACATCGATATATTTACTGATTCATAGTCAAGATTTTTAATAAATACATTAATAATAATAATAATATTACAAAGACATTACCAAGTAAATGCAAATCAAATGCAATATTAATGCAAACTTTAACAAAGACGAACTATAAACAGTTCTATTTTCATTTAAAAAATGATAATAATGTCGTTAACAAAGGTAAAAAAGGGTATTAGAATAAATTAGAGGTATCAGAATTAAATAATAAATTAATTCTGATTTAGAAATTTTAATCAACTTTTTTCACAGTCGGAGCCATATTTCAGAATAATATTTTTCATGTATACATGTATATATTTGTCTTGTGACATTTTTCTGATGAAGTTTTGAAATGCTGGATTATTTATAACACATTTGGTTATTCAAAATCATAATAAATACAGTTGCATGATTAACAAAGACATGTCTAATTTAAAATATATCTTTTGATCATGTTAAGAGTATACAGGCGCGTAAATATCAATTTTGAGTTGACCGTCCACAAAAAACTTCAAAATGACTCTTCCAATTCCATTGATTACCTTAGATCACAACAATAAACATATGGAAACCACTAGTAAAACCCTTCGAAATGAGCAATTCATTGCTGAAATAAACTCTCAATAATCAAATTTGAGTTAGCGGGCCCCTACTTTTAAAGTCTATTCGACCAACACAATTTGCAAAAAACTTTCTAAATCGTTGTGTTGAGCTACTTAAATTTTGATTTGACCTAAATTTTCAGTTGAGCTACAAAATTTTCCTAAAAAAATTTCTATCTCCGGGGAGTATGTGAGTTAGTGGACCAGTATTTTTGTATTATTACGGTTTTGCTATTTTTTTGTATATTGTAGAGCAAATCTGAGGCTCTAAGAAGAATAACTAGAACTCAAATAAGTCATTAAAAGTAAATTAATATTTGAATTTGTATATTTGGGAAAATGTAATGATTTTTTATATTCATAACTAAAATAATTATTTTTTTAAAACAAATATTTTTTTTGGTTCTCTTAATTTTAATAATTTTGAAATATCTCCTTTATAATCTTGTGTTTCATAGTCCAGTTGTAATTGTACTACAATACATTTTTCGATTGTGAAATTATTCCATTTCTATTTTTTAGGTTCGTATAATGGTAAAAAAAATTTTGAAGTGCTGAGAAAGTTAAATGTGCAAACCAATAAAATTCCAAAACTTATGAAAATTCAAAATTAATAAATTAATTAAAAATATGGACAAATTAAAAATTGACGTTTTTTCAATGAAAACCGGTATGTATGAATAGCTAATGTTGAGATGAACACAAATATAATAGTGTAAAATGAATGGGAGATCCCAGAAAAAGATTCAAAAAATAAAAATTAATTAAAACAAATAATAAATTAACTATGTGGTAAATATAAAGTGAAGATTTCTTGGTTGCAGCATTTATTATTTAAGACAATAAAGTGATAAAATAAGCGTTTTGCTGCGAAAGTATTTAATGAAAGATTTTCGACTATAAGATAGACCTTGATAATTGACAAGGACTATTTTATAGTCGAATTTTTTTAATTAAATGCATTATTCGCAGCAAAAGGCTTTATTGTTTCATGTGGTAAATATAATAATAAAATTAAGATTACGTCAAAAATCAATAAAAATAGGTTAGTTTTGAATTAGCAAAATGAGATTGTTGAACAAAGAGGAGAGCTCGCCTCCTTAATTGTTTTGTCTTTTCAGCAAATTTTGATTCCTGACTAACTCAAATTATTTAACTGCAAAATTTGCATAAGGAAAATCAGTTTAAAAGAAACGTTACCGATATGCAAGTACCAGTTTGGTCGAAGAATAGACAAGTAACAAAAAGATTACTTTGAAGGAGAATAGCGAAATTAGTTGAAAATTGAAAGAGATCAAAGTATAAAGGGAGTGTAGCTCTTGTCAAATAAAAACAATCATATTCAAAATCCAGAAAAGGCGGTCTCCGGTTGGCTTACCTACTTTATTAATTTTTATAGAAGAGTACAGATCAAATAAGAGTGTAACTAACAATATTGTAACGAATTTTTTTGACGTTTAATAAAACATTCTGTTTTGAGTCTTCTTTTAATAACTGAAACAAAAAGCGTGAGGAGTCAGAGTCAGTAACGACTTTAACAATAATAATCCAACAATAGTTTGATAATAGACACTGAATAGATTGATTAAAAATATAATTTTAAAATTATTTGATATTAAGGATATTTCAGTCAGAGATTGATAAGATTGTTATTCTGAGTTATATATATATTTTTATTTTTTATTATCCATATTTATTATTATTATTATTATTATTATTATTATTATTATTATTATTATTATTATTATTATTATTATTATTATTATTATTATTATTATTATTATTATTATTATTATTATTATTATTATTATTATTATTATTATTATTATTATTATTATTGTAGTGTAGCGTTATATTATGATTAGAGTTTGTAGTGAGTTTTTATTTTTTGTTGTCACATGTTGCGTGCGGAGTAAAATTAAAAAAAAACTATATAGATAGAGAAAAATTGAAAATAACAAAATCGAATTATAAATTTAGAAAACCAAAAAACAGAAGTTTACCAAGAAATATTACCAAACATTAATTACTCAAGAATAAAGTCCCAAAAAAGATAAAAAAAGAAAATTATAAAGGCTTGTCCAATTTCTATGAGCCTAGGTGTCAGGTCGATTATTTTATTATATTGTTAATAAAAGTTATTTAATTAAGTTCTTTATTATTTTATTTGTTTGTATTTAACATTTAATATCCTTGCTAAAATACACGCACCCCAACAGTCCCGACACAGATTTTATAGGAGACTCTGTTGGGTTCTAACAAATCTTCACAATACATAACAATACAAATTAATACACTCACTTAAATAAACCAAATAATCATAATTAGAGATACATAATAATTATGATTATTATTATTATCAATATTCAAAATTTTCATTGGTAATAAACAAAAATTAATTTCACTAATTATGACCAATTGAACACTCTTAATAATAATTTATTAATAAAAATAGCAGTTCAAGTCAATAGATTTATCCAGATTTGTAAACTTGGACACCCATATTGTTCGGCATTTTGCAATGACAAAAGTTATCTTCTTCGTAATTAACTTTTCTGAATTAAGAAAAATGAATTTCAATAAAACACAAAAAGATAAAATATTTGACTTACGTTATGAAATGCTTGCCAATTATCACATGCCAATTTGTTCCAAATCTTTCTTCAACTGTTTTCTTTATAGCAGCCACTCTGTCGCAGTCTAAATCATTTTCTTCAAAGGCTTTTTCGAAAATTTCAACCATTTGATTTGTTTTCTCTGCCGACATTTCCGTTTCAATTACTTTTGTTAGCATTTCCTTTTTAGAGATTAAATTAATTCAAATAAAAAATGCAAACCAAATTGATGAATCTCTATTTATTCACTATTTTTATTGTTTTGTTTACGTCTACTGTTTACTGAATGTGCATGCGTTTGAAAGTTATTCGTTTTTAAAATATTTCTATAGTTATTACGTAATCTTTGAACTTATCGGAAAATCTTTTTCTGATTTCTTTTATTATTTGAAAACGCTATAAATATATCATGAGAGAAACTGATATTATTTGTTTTAATTGTAATTACTTGTGTTGAATAAATATTTAATGAAACAATATCATTGCACAGAATTAATTGAAAAATTAATATTTGATTAATTAGTGACAATTAATTATGTCAAAGGCTCTCAAAATGACCGACACGGCGTACTGGTGGGTTGCAAACTGAGTTTAGGCGGGAAGTGAAAATCTTTTAAATATATACACCAAGAAATTGACCAACGAGGATTTTGGATATTCGCTTATAAACTACTATTTGTACTCAGTTACCGTTGAGTTAGTTTTGTAGTTCTAAATTAATTATATTAAATAAAAAACATAAGAAGATAAATCGATATTTTTATTTACCT
Organism: Schmidtea polychroa; assembly: GCA_959609185.1. NCBI lineage: Eukaryota > Metazoa > Platyhelminthes > Tricladida > Dugesiidae > Schmidtea > Schmidtea polychroa. The sequence continues at coordinate 73,889 of CAUHTR010000910.1, read as the reverse complement.
TCCACTCCTCTTTACTATTTAGATGGGTCGCTAAAGGTTTCCACTTTATGAGAATTCCTGAAATTATACTTCAAGACGGTTGAAAGAAATTATAAGTTCACATATTGTTTTATTAATTAATATTTATGAATTTATTATTACATAAATGTATTCGTAAGAAAAAACAGAAATGACATTGTGGTCAATTTGGATAACTATACAGCCTTCACTTCTGGGTCGAATCAAATCGGTTTAGTTTTCAACGCCTTTATGTTTTTATTTAAAATTTCAAATAACTTTTTTCTTCTATTAACTGAGTTTTACATTGTTAAAATAAATCGCAAATATTTCCGAGCTCAGCATATATAATGTAAAAGGAAAATTAGTTTGGTACTTGGTGCTAGGTGCGAGAGTAACTTGTACTTAAAATATAACACGATTCACCTATTTTTTGCTTTAGCAGATAGAAATAATTTTTAGTGTTTTGTTATATTTTGTAATAAAACTGAAAAATTGATACAGGTTTCGAGGTTTTATTTGTAACTTTACTCATTTTCCCATAATTTGTTCGGTCTTGATGCGTAAGGGATGCAATTGTTAGAATGCAATCTTTACTCATGTTTATTTGTAATCCTCACGTCTTGAAAATTTTTTTTTATTTTGTCTATTAAAATTTTTATCATGTCTGATATTTTTAAATCTTATGTATCTTCGGTAGATGATTTTTCTGTAGTTCTTGCATCATCAGTTTCATTCATAATTTGTTCCTTGAATTCCGTAATAATATTATCACTCAACGTTTCACTAGCTCCATGAACACGCGACAGCCTTGTTATAAACTTGTTCATTTAAAAGAAAAAGAATGAATGAGGTGCAACTTTATATTTTCCATGCGCACTCTTGACATCGTCTTTTATACCCTTTGCTGTATACACCACGTTGATAAAATAGTATGTCATTTGAACGTTGATTCCATGCACATTTCCAATTGTGATCTCAGCTAAGCAAACGAGTCATTAAGTCACTAAAAGTGATACCCACACGTTGACATAATCTAATTTCAAAATAAACGCATGAAATGTTCTTTAATCCCCTTTACCAGATATACAAAAATTCATAGTACACCAACCTTCATGAATTTCTTTCTCACCAACCACACTTCTTGATACACTAGACTTATCTTTACATACTACGCTAAACACCACTGAGATATAGTGGTAGTTGGCGTGTAGAGCAATTGCTCACTCACCAATTTAAAAATTTTTATATACTGAATTGCTCATCATGATTGTACATGAATGTATTTTGGAAATTTATTTTAGCCATTTTAGAAATGGTTTTCAAGTAAGATGTTTAATTTTAAGTAAATTTTAAGGCTTGAATTTTGATCCATATAGATATGAGATCATTATTCAAGTTCTTAAATATTACTTTTAGTCAACAGTATAATTATAAATTATTTTTAATTAATTTTCACAGATTTAGGAATTTTTTGACATTTATTTTTAAGTATTTTGGAATTATTTCGATATAATGTGAGTCAGATATATTTTAATTATAATTAAATAAAATAAATCAATCACCAAATATATGTATTTTTCTAAAACATTTTGGAAAAAATTGCAGAATGAAAATAAAATAATATTTTTTCTGAGCTCAATATGAAGGGCTTCTTGTAGGAAATCATATCTGGATTGAAAAGTCATTGAACCAAATTCATCTGCTCTTGATATTTTCATAAAAAATATATTTAACAAAATTTTCAACGATCATTTTTTTCTAAAAATTGTCTAAAATAAAGTTTTTATAGTAACGTATCTCTATGAATCGAAAGTTTGTATGTGTTTTTTATTATATGTTGTATTTGTGTGCAGTATTTAATTTTTCTATCACTTTTTAGATTTCTACAGTGTAAGATGTATCTCATTGCACAATAAATGAGAAAATCAGCGTGAAATCAAAGTAAGTATGTATGTTTCTATAATGTAAGATTATTGATTTTTCTTATATTATAGGATACTTATCTCAGTGGTGTTTGGTGTGATTGCTGATAAATAAGTGAGTATGTTTCTTACAGTGTGTTTTGACACTGGTAAATCTAATCTTGCACCATAACCATAGAACTAGAACTCTAAAAATACGTTTATCAATTTTGTGCAAATGCTATGAAATCCATCTATAGCAAAGATTTTGGACAAGTAGACAACAGGCCCCTTAAGCACAACGCCATTGATAATGACTGTTCAGTGAAAATATTGGAATACTTTATGCACAAGAGACATTCACTTGATTATATGGCAAGCAACCAAAATCAATAAAAGGGCTTCGAAAGCATCTTTTTAGCACCTAGCCTTTTTTAGCGCAAGCCAAGAAGCCTCATACGATTGTAGAAACTCTAATAATGCCTGCTAATATAGATATGTGCCGAGAGATGTTTTGGCAAAACCTTGTCAAGTAAACTGAAAATAAATCCAATTTCAAACAATAAGATCAATGACTTATTTCTTTGGCAGCAGCTGACGTTGAAGAACAGTTGATTTCAAGGCTACAATATTGTAAAAAATCGACTGATATTTTCAGCCAGTCCCAATAATTGGCTTATGTCAGATATATCTGGATGGATGATGTTAAGGAAAATTTTTGTTTTGTAAAACTTGTCCGGTTCACACAACTAGAGCAGAGCCTTTTGATATCCTTGATAACTATACGGTAGCCAATATAACTAATTCCGAAAGTTAACATTGTCTATAATATACATTGGTGTGCACACCATCTGAGGTGACTCACCATTTGTGTGACAATGTTAACTTAATTTCATTTTTTCAATTTTTCAAAAAACTTTTCATTTAAGTTTTTTAATTTTAAGTAACTTTTAAGACTTGAATTTTGATTTATATAATTATGAGATCATTATTCAAGTTCTTAAATATTATTGTTAGTCATCATTTATAATATAACATATTGATAATTAAATTTCAGGAGTTTTTTAGGAATTTTATGACATTTTATGAATTTATTTGGAATTATTTCTTTAAAATGTAAGTTAGATATTTTTATAATTGTAAATAAATAAAGAAATCACCAAACACATTTATTTTTTTAAGACATTTTGGAAAGAAGCGGCGTATATAGATAAAATAGTTTTTTAAGTTTTTTGTAATCTTCTTTCGAATTTTGTCATTTTCTGTAATTCTATGAAAATATTAATTTGTTAAAATAATTTATTTAAATTTACGATTTGAGATTTTTTTCCTGCAAATTTAAAAATGTCAAAGGACCTTCTTCAATATTTGAAATACTACCATCACACAAAGGCAGCGTTTGCCAAGAAATATCAGTTATACTGTAAAATATTTTAATGTTTCATATTTTAATGAATAAATCTTACATTGTCAGATTTTCAACTTCACAAAAAGGCACTGTATCCTGAGAAATATCTGTAAATTATTTTATTCTGAATTATTTTATAATTAAATCTTACGATATATCTTCTTTTTCTCTGAAGCTCAATGTAGTGCAGTCTGATTCTGAATCAAAAGTTTTTTTGTGCATAACTTTTTAAATAATTTGAAAATATTAATATGTTAATTATATGTTAATCAATGTTAATTTCGGAAAAACATTATATTAATTTTGCATCTATTTTTCATTATATGTGCTGTGTTTGTATGCTTAATTATTTTTCTCTCACTTTTTAGATTCCTATAATAAATATGTTAACTTTCGAAGCATTAAACTTTTACACACAGGTAAGTTTGTGTGTTCCTATAATATAAATTTATTGATTTATTTTTTGTTAACTTTCGGAATTAGGTGTAGCATCGAATAATTTTGGTGTGTTGGAGTCTACACAGATGGTGTTGCAGCAACTACTGGGAAACTAACAGGATTGTGGGAACGTATGCGTGTTAATACACCAACTGCCACATTTACTCAAAGTATGATTCATCGAGAAAGTTTAGCGAGTAAAAGAGTTAACGCAGACTTGGAATCAATTTTTGATCAGACCATAAAGGTTCTAAAAATTTTATCAAGGCTCATCCACTAAATTCTCGACTCTTTGCTTTATTATGTTCGAATATGGGTTTTGATCATGAACAGTCAGTGAAGTTCGCACATAGTGAAGTTTGCTGGTTATCAAGAGGGTTTAACAGTGTTTAACAGACTGTTTTAATTACGTGATTCTGTAAGAGTTTCTTGGAGAAAGAAACTCAAATCTTGTTGTCCATTTGAATGATAGCATGGGTTGCTGTTCTGGCTCACCTGACTAACATTTTTGAAAAAATGAATAAACTTAATTCTTCACTGCAAGAGAAGACGAAATATTTAGTTATTCCTCAGTGATAAAGTGTTAGTTTTTTACAAAAAAACTTGATCTTTGGAAGACAAGATTATTTGAGGATAACTTTGCCATGCTTGATCAATTGTACGAATTCACAGAGAAACGAGAAAAAGCTGAAATCAACAAACAACTGTTGATGAATTTGATTTATGACCATATTCAATCGCCGTGTGATCAATTTGACTTCTACTTTGATGATTTGAATGTTTAGATTTTTTCGTGGGTTTCCAGTTCGTTCCTTGTACACATTGATTCATTAAATTTACGAACATCGGAATTAAACTGACTAGTCATACAACATAAAAGATGTGAGCTTGATAAAATTTTGAATACAAGATTCATATGAGTATTTAGAACTGTCTCAAAAAATTTTCTAAAATATTTTACCTCTTGCGACAACTTACCTTTGTGAATGGGAATTTTCTGCACTGGTTACAGTCGAAACAAATTAACGTTTCCGACTTGAACTCGAAAATGACCTCCGATTGAGTCTTTCAAGTATTAAACTTCGTTTTGATATACTTTGCTCGAATTTGGAAGCTTATGGCTCTCACTTAATGTTTGTTTGTTAATGAAGAACGCCATTTCAAATTATTTTTATATATTCAATATTATATTGTTTAATTAAATGTATTAAACATAAAAATATTATTAAACGGTTTGTGCAAAACAATGTAAACTAATATTATACCTTATAATTGGAAGCTAAAACATTTATTAACATCGGTACTTCCGTGTCATCTTACCTCCAAAAATTAAATTAATAAAGAACACATATAATTATTATATTTATTTTCTAAATCACAGTTACAAACTCAGCAAATGTTTGTAAAGAGTTTGTAAATGGTCATCCAGGTGGCCAGAAAACCACAATGTCGTTGAGAATAGTGTCGAACACATCGGCACTGTTCCTTAGAACACGTTTGCGCCACATAAACTCACATAATCACATAATCACATAAATCACAGATAGCCTTAATAAATTCATGTTCAATAATGTTCAATAACGTCATCAATAATGTATTCTCTCATTTTTTATATTGTTATTTTAATTGTATTTTATAATTTAATTTTTGGGGGTAAGATAACACGGAAGTACCTTAACATCTATAATAAATTAAATTAAATTATAAAAATTAAATTAAAAAAAACTAACATGTATAGTTGTACAAAAAGTATAGTTAAATATAAATTTCCAGAAATAAATATCCGAAATGTGTAACAATATTAACTGATTCAAATGATTTCAAATTTAAGCTTAAAATTTTTTATTTCTAATTAATTATAATTAAGGCTGGAAAAAAGTTGGAAAATGTGCGCCCGGTTACCCGACTGTCGACCAAATACCCGTTCACGCCACAATCTTGATATGAAATAGCACTAACCTGTAACATCATGCACTTTGTTATTGCAGAAAGACTTAGATAACAGCAAGCGATCAGCATGCATGGTGCAGAATTACAGAAACTAACAAGTAATGGACGAATCTAATAAACTTTGTTTTATTGGATAATTGCTGATTTTTGCCATTTCCGCTACTATTTTCACTGTTTTGAATAAAATGTTTTAATTTCGAATTTGAATTATAAACGGAACGAACGTGTAGTCAATTTCTGATTTAGATACTCGGTTAAGATTCGACGGTCGGTTACCCGGAAAACCAGATAACCGTTGACAGACTTAATTATAATATATTTAACAAAAAATGCATTTTATCTTTTTAAATATATTTAATAAATTTGAAAACCAGTAGTACAACTCAAAAAAGAATTACAAAGTATAACTTATTGTACAACAATAATATTTATAAGAAAATTAAATAAGAAGATTTATTTTTATTAAAGAGAATTATTTATCAACCAGTTTTGAACATTTGAACACCAATCTTCTCTCCGACCTTCAATGTACATAACTGGTCTTGTTCATGGGTGATCATCCTTGACATAGTAAATTAGCAAGTTAAAAAAATAAACTCAAAAATTTCTTACGTTGTAAATGATAACCCAATGATCACTTGCCATGAAGTTCCAAATTGAATATCTAATTTAGTTTTGATGTCCTTAGCTCGTTCTTTATTCGTATTTTTCTCATTGAAAATGTTTCCCACAGTCTCAACTGATGAATTCATTGTCTTCCGTTGACATCTTACTGTCAATGACAGTGATTATGTTTTGATTGTTATTCATTTTTGTTAATATAATACATCAATTATTTTCAATGAGTATATATGTAAATTGAATACATATTGTTGTGTCACATACAAATTTTAAAATGTAAAGAATGTTTTACATTATTTGAATACAACAAATAAACAATTAACATGTTTTTTATTTCATAATATGTAAAGAATGTTGTGATTATATAAGCTACTCAAAATTATTTTTATTTCATTAAAAAGTATTACTAGAAATGGAAATTATTGTTGTAAAATCAAAACTTTCGGAAGAAAACTTGGAGCAAGTTTTGAAAATTGTAGAGGAAAGTTTCAATGAATTTGAAGCTGTTAATGAAATCACTCTAAATATTAAGAATAATCTCGATGCAGAACTTGGAATATATTGGAATGTGATTATTGGTAAAGAATACTCAAGGTAATTAATAATAATAATAATAATAATAATAATAATAATAATAATAATAATAATAATAATAATAATAATAATAATAATAATAATAATAATAATAATAATAATAATAATAATAATAATAATAATAATAATAATAATAATAGTTTGTTTAACAATTCAGTGCAATAACTCACGAAGAAGGACAACATTGCTATTTATCAATTGGAAACAAAAGAATCCAAATATTCAAATTCGGATGCTAAATATTGCTATTGTAATCAAAAATTAAGTACAATGAAATAAATTTTTGACTTTTAACAATTTGTTTAATTAATTTATGTTATTTATATCTTATTTATATCTTATTTTTCAATTTGTTAGAATTAATAAAAATTAATTACCGATGTACGCACGTTTGTTACGCTTTTGAAAAAGCAATTATTAGTTACTTATAACTAATTTCATATGAGATTAACAAATGTTTTTCATTTTCTTCAATAGATAAAATTTGTTTTTCTACGTTTGATTATTGTGAAATTTTGAATTGTTTAATTTTTTTGTTTGAAATAGAAATAAAATTTTAAAATGAATCGAATGATTTTTTAACGGATTGATTTATTGAGGAATGTGGAATTATTTGTATTGTTTGATAGAATCAAATGAAGATGTATTTTATAATTATTCAAAAAGTTAAATAATACTACTGATAATAGAATAATTAATAAGTAATATAAATAATTTTTAAAAATTCGATTGAAAACTTTCATAATCGAAAATCTTCATTTTTATTATAAACTTGAAACTGACAGCAAAGGCATATCATATTATTTGCTAATTATTTTATTGTCGATTGATGAAACTACCAAGTAACTACTTCTTTATAATTATTAATAAATTTTAATGAATTGTAATAAATTAAAAGCCTTTCACAATGTAAATGAATAAGAATAAAATATAGAAAATTATGGGAAACTGGTAAATATGTAAATCTTAAATGTTCAAATTTAATTTACATTCATAATAATTAAAACAAAACTTAATTTATTTTCAGAAGACAACTAAAGCATATCGTATTTACAATAAAATGTCCTTTTGGTATAATGTCGAGATTTGGTTTATTTACATTTTTTTCGAAAAATTTCAAGTTTTTAAATAAATATTACTTAAATAATAATAATTAAACGAAATATTTATTTAAATAATTTAATTCAATTTTCTTTCTCTACTCCGAAAAATAATCAAAATTAGTCCACCAATTCTAAATATAATGGTCAACCCGAATAACATGATCAAGTCAAATGCAACTTGGGAAACGGCGAAATTATAAAAACGAATGACATCATTTCCTGTATTGTAGCACGAATCTTCATATTCATATCCACAGTTAATCTTATCTACTTTTTGCCACTGATTTACCAATAACACTTCAAACGCATATCTGTGCCAAGATAAATATTTCATCCAGTTAATGAACACTGGGAGGGATGCATCATTTATCAAGTAACCTCCAACGTACATCATTACGATTCTTATCAATGGCGCTATATTTAAAATTATGTCAAGATTCTTAAAAAGTGTTCCTACGAAAAGAATATTTAAACTATAAGAATACTGATAAATAAGCAAGACTATCAGACTGAACATTAGAAATTCGGCAATTCCATTATATAGACCGACGCACCAATATATGAAGATTATGGTTGTCAGTGTCGTAGTCACAAATATAGGAAGCTCTGAAATATTCTGAGCAATAAAGAACGTTCCAGATCGACACATCCCATTGTGGTGTTCTCGGAAATAAAATTTTAATCCAGTTACAAAAGAATTCAGTTGAACGACTGCCAAAAACGTCACATTCGTTATAACATTGAATAAAATCCCGCTAATATTGTTGACTCCGATTTGGTCGTTCTTTTGTTGCCAATAGAATATGGATAAGATGATAACTAGAATGAAATTCTGAATATATCTTGCTGCAAACAGTTTCGGATCTCGTACTTGATCTAACAATTGTTTCCATGTTTGGATTTTTATTTCCTCCCAATATGTCGCTTTAAAAGGCGACATTGACTTGAGTATGTTTGGAATATCTTGAGATTCCTGTTCTTTGAACGCATTGTTAATGTTTAGAATTTCTTTCCTTAAAAATCCATATTCAGACGTGTCTTTGAACTTTCTAGCCATATAAATCACTTTTGCTCTACAGTCTGCTTCGCGATCCGGTTTGATGGCCATTGTATGAATGAAATGGTCAGCAGGATTATAATTTTCTGCGCACGGAAATCCAATATCACAAAAAAAATCAAGAGCCTGCTCACGACTTCCTTGAAATACCAATCGACCCTCTGCCAATAAATATGTTCCGTTAAATAATTCAAATATGTGTGAAGAAGGCTGGTGAATTGTGCAAAGGATGCATTTGCCTTTTTTTGCAAGAGTAGATAAAATGGTAACCACTTTATGAGCCATTTTGGCATCTAATCCAGTTGTTGGTTCGTCTAAAAATAGTATTGGAGGATCGACTAATAATTCGCATGCAATAGATAGTAACTTTTTTTCACTTCCAGCTAAACCTTGAACTTTATGTGATGATGAATTAATAAAGTCATTAGCTACCAAACTGAGACCCATTTCACACAATAATTGATCAACTCTTTCAATCTGTTCTTTTCTAGTATACTTTTTTCCCATTCTTAAAACTGCATTGTAAATTAGATGTTCTCTAACTTTTAATCGACCCCAAAAAATGTCTAACTGTTGAACATATGCCGATAAACTTTTGATATTTGAATGCATGACATATCCGTTAACTTTAACTTCTCCGTCAATTCTTAGATTTCCCAAATTTCTGCAAGTTATTATATTCAATAAAGTTGACTTTCCAGCTCCACTTGCGCCCATTATTGCAGTTAATTGTCCACTTTTTACAACTCCGCTGACATCAAACAACAATTGCTTAAATAAGCCGGTTTCTTTAGCACTACCTAGACCTTTTTTCCCAAATTCAGGGGCGTAACAGTTAATTTCGGCCCAACTGATTGTAACATTTTTCATCTCGACAAAATCATTTAATCGCTTCAAATGACCGTCTTCCATACCTGATGAATATCTATCAGATACACTTTCAATGAAATTTTTATTGTCATATCTTTTGATTCCATTATTTTGATAAGTTCCATATTCCGTGCTGTAATGGAGCGAAGAAGACGAATAGTCACTCACATCCTTCAAGTCTTGTATATCACTATCTAGCAGTGGGATAGATTCGGTTTTGGAATATGATTTCATTTTTTAATATTACAAGTCAAATTTAATATTATAATGATTAAAATGGCCAAGGTTCAAAAGGGTCATCATATTACACTGTGCTTTACGATTGGATTGATTCATGTTGTTAATTGCATTAAGTAATTCTTTAATTCAGTGTAATAAGCACTTAATGAAATTTTGTAATTTATTCAGTTTTATTTGATAAATTAATATTTGATATTTTTTCTGTATCATATAGGTCAGCTGTTCCCTAACCTTAATGTTATTACACCCCATTTATGAAAATTTTTGGCACTCACCTTATTTTTTAAAATAATACAACCCGGTCCAACTGGCGCGACATCGCAGTTGGCCTCATAGATGATACTGGCGCCAAATTTCTGCGGGACCACGACGACAAGTAGAGACGGGAGTTGGCGGAACTCCAATCCCTCAATGTGACCACCCCAAGCTCGGTTGCCGGAAAATACGATGAACCGCCCAAAAAGCGCGGACAACCCCACAACCAACAAAGTGGCTAATGTTTCCCACTACCAACATTCTTATAACAAAATTAATTAATGAATTAGTCTTGTGTATTAGGTAGATTTAGTGTATTGTATTGTGTTGATTAATAAACATCTTAGCAGTAGAGCTTGACTAAAGATGCGTTAAAGGTATGATTGAAAGAATGACTAGGTATGAGTAAAATTTGACTTTAACTTTTTTGTATTTAGCCAAATGGCTTTCAAGTAATTTATTTTTATTTAAAGTAAACTTTAAGGCTTGAATATTGATCCATATAGATATGAGATTAATATTCAAGCTCTTAAATGATACTTTTTATCAACATTTTTTATTATAAATTATTTTTAATTAATTTTTCAGGAGTTTTAGATATTATTATTATTATTTGGAATTATTTCAATATAATGTTAGTTTTATTATTATTTTATTAAGTAATTAAGTACAATTTATTAAATACAATTTATTAATTTATTAATACAATTTATTAAATTTTTTATATTTATAAATTATATTTCTGATTGATTCTTTGCGAATTCCTAATAATCGCCCGAAATTATAAAAATCTATAGAAATATTATTTTTTAAATTTAGGTTAATCAAATTTAAGATTTTCTAGTTTTTTTCCCAACATCGGACGCCAAAGTTGAGATTTCAGGGCAATGTGAAATACAAAAAAACTATTAAATTTATTAAAAATTTAAGATAAATCATACGAAATAATGTCTTCATTATCTATAGAACTCAAAGTTGAGTTTTTAGAATTTTCGTTAACAATATTTTCATTCATTTTTTTCTAAAAAATTCTAAAAATGTCTGTAAATGATTTATTATAGTGCGTTTATTCATTGCAACGATTCTACATATCGAAAATTTGCATGTATATTTTACTATGTGCTGTGTTTTTATGTGTCAGTTTATTTTTTCTACCACTTTCTCACTTTCTATATTAAATGCGTTTATTCATTGCAACGATAAAAATCAACACACAGGTAAGTTTGTATCTTTATATAATATACACATATTGATTTTTTGTTTTACACCCGTTTCCACATGTTAAAAGTCTCTATAATGCATGTTGGTGTGTTCATCAATCGATGACTCACCATTTATGAGAATGTTTATTTCATTTTTTCATTCTCAATTCAATTTTATTTATGGTTTTAGAAGTAAGTTTTTTAAATTTAAGTATATTTTAAGGCTTGAATTTTGATTTCATATAATTATGAGATCATTATTCAAGCTCTTAAATATTATTTGTAATCAGCATTTATAATATATTTATAATATATTGATAATTAAATTTCAGGTGCTTTTTTAGGTATTTTATGATATGTTATGAATTTGGAATTATTTCAATAAAATGTAAGTTATATATATTTTTAACTAAAAAGAAATAAAATAATCACCAAACACATTTATTTTTTTAAGAAATAATGGTTCCAATCAATTTTTTGGAGATTCCCAGTAATCTTCCAAAATCTTTATAATTTTCTCCATTTTCATATGCGTTGATGAGACGGATTTTGTCATTTTCTGAAATTCTTTGAAAATATTATTTTTTTAAAATAATTTATTAAAATTTACGATTTTCGAATTTTTTTCTTCAATTCCAAAGATGTCGATGGAACTTGTTGAATATCTTCACACAAAGGCGTTTGACTAGAAATATCTGATATGCTGTAAAATATTTTAATTATTTGTAATTAAATAAAAAAATTCTTACATTGTCAGATCTTCACCTTCGCAAAATGGAAATGTCTCCAAAGAAATATCTGAAAATCTAAAGAAATATTAACTTCAAAAATATTTTATAAATAGATCTTACGATGTTTTGTCGTCCATTTCTCGAAAACTCAAAGTTGAGTTGTCAGATTCAAAATCCAAATTTTTTTCAGCCATGAATTTTAATAATTTTAAATTAATGATATGTTAACAGTATGTTAATGACTCTCTACTTTCGGAACAAAAAAAAGCTATATTAAATTTGCGTGTATTTTATATTATGTGTGCTGTGTTTGTATGTAAAATTATTTTTCTGTCACTTTCTCAATTCCTATAATAAATTCTTTTAACATTCGGAACATTAATTTTTTGCACACAGGTAAGTTTGTGTGTTCCTATAATATAATTTTATCGATTTTTTTTTTAGATTATAGAAACTTTTATATTGTGGATTTAGGTGTATATTATAGGTGCGTTTATTGAGTGCAAACCGGGTGTAGAAGATGTTGATGATCAAACTCCTCAACAGAGAGATCACAGCTAGAAAGACAAAGGTTTCAGCTTCTCGGATGTTTGGCATATTTTTCTATTGATTTCGATGAGATTTAACTTTTGAAATGTCGAATGATGCATGAATTGTTTGCATGATGCATGAAAAAGTCAGGTTATGCTTGACTTTCCTAAATTTTATTTATGACTTACCCGTGATTATTTTGTAGTATTTATATAAAATAAATCTTTTATATTTAGAAGCTTTTTTGTCTTAGTTTTTTAATGCTTCCATGCTTTCACCAGAATAGGAATAATAATTAAAAAATAGCAAGTTAAAATGAATATCTGACCTACCATTGGCGGTTAGACACAAACATGCGACTAGAAGGTGTGGTATTGGTGTGGAAATATAAAGCATTTTCGTTTTTTAGTCCATTCTATTATCAGCCCATATTCTAATGTGGTTAGCCATGAAAGAGGAATAAAAATATTATAAACTAGAGAAAGTCTAAAGGGTTTCGTTTAGCGTTTGGTCAGAATATGAACTCTATCATATTAAATTTTTTGAGTATTCATTGAATAATTATAACTATAATTTATACTGCATATGATAATGAATAACGTCAATTTAATGATGACATGGTAATGAAACATAATGTAGAGCAAGCGTGCTCAACTAAGAACTACTTTTTTACTTCTTAACGAATAGCGATCGACCTTAAGTCTTTAGATTACATTTATAATACAGTTTCTGCATTCCATGAAAAGTCTAATCTAGTAAAATGACATTTTAAAAGATAATATATTTATTTAAATTTTTGTATAAACTATTTTTTTTAATTTAAATTGATTGTTTTTAGTAATTTTTATAAAAATTTAATGGGAGGAATAATTTTTTATTATTAAATGGATCGACTCAAATTCCTCTTGCGATCAACCAGACGATCTCGATTGACTGGTTGAGCACTCCTGATGTAGAGGAACGAAGAAGAGCTCAAAAAACGCGACTCGATAATTGTAAATATATGAGTCGATAAAATGAATAGAGCTAAATCAGTAGGTTTTAACCGGGTATGTGGGAGACTATTATAACAACATAAATTGTTTTTGCGATTAATTAAAATAATATTGTTTTGTTTTGATATTAAAATATACATATTTTTTAAAACATGATGTATTTCTCAAAAAATATATTTTCCTAAATTAAAAAATCGAAACACATTTTACAATTGGGTGGGAGATCTATTTTCAGATTCGAAGGGGTGTAGCTCACTTATAATGTTATGAACCATTGAGCAAAATGAATGGCAGAAAAAAAGAGGTTCAAGAGGTCAGAAAATGTAGAATTTTGTAGAAGCGTGAAGTGAAGACATCGCTAGTGATTTTCAAAATGTTATGTAACATATTTTTGACTTATAGTATTCGTGAAATGTTTAATTATTGATGTAAATGATGAATCTGATTAGAACGAAGTAGAGAAATAATAATATTTTGTAATAAATCTTACGTTTCATTTAAGATTTTCAAACCACCACACGTTCTGTTGAACAAATCAATAATGATTAATGATAATTATTAATGATAATTATTATTATCATAATGATTAATGATAATTATTAACTGAAATTGATAGAGTCAATATTCGATTATTGCTCATTAAATTTTCTTACCGTAGAAAATGATAGTTTGATGTGTAAAAGTGAAAGGAGAGAATAGTATTAACAAACACATATTCCAAAATTTTATGCATTTTTTGGGACGTTAAAGAAAAATTGAAATTAAAAGACCTTCTACCCCTCATTTTTGAATCTACTGGAGCAGTGATGAGCACTCTTTTACAACGTCCCTACTACAAATTTCAAAATTTTGTACGGACCACATATGAGAAACGTATTAAAATATGATACTAGATGTTAAATACAATTTATCTTTTTATTAACAAGTATTTATAAAAAAATGATAATGTTGAGGATACCTAAATTATAAAATAAAAATAATCAATAAATGCGTAAAATGATTGGGGGAAATTATGATAAATGAATGGAGCATTCTTCTGGAACTCAGTGAAATAGGAGTGATAAACAGATATGGAAAAATGCGAAGTGTTGGGCTAGAACCAAAACTTGAGAGTTTATTTTAATGAATCGAAAATACATAGCATAAAAACAGCACGAAGTTGAATTAAAATCTATGATCATACACCAAAGTAAATAATACAAAGTAAAGTTCACAACACATTGAGAATAAATAAAGCAGGTATAATAAAATAAAGAAACGCAAGAAGTTGCAATCACCAACACAGCTAAGAGAGAAATTACATATTTGAAAAATCTGCCAACTAGAAATTAGAAGAATAATAAGTAAAATAAATAATTATGTGTATGAAAAGAAATTTTAAGAAGGATTATTGGTCGTATTTACATACGAAGGACCATAATCGAAATAATTAATGATGTTATGGCTCGTATTTACACACGAAGGAGATATGGCAATGAATGCATACGTTAGGAAGAGGAATAGGGAAATGTTTTAAATAAATAAATTTAAAAATTGAAACTAAAAATTTCCATTAAAATTGATAAAATAATGAAAATTAAAATAAAATTAATTAAAATTATTAAAATTATAAAATTTATAAATGTTGGACGCTTAGGGGTGTCTTTTTATTTTTTTAAATGTGTTAATGGTATTTATTGATGTTAAATCGATTCCTTCCTAAACGCCTTCATGACTATTGTACTTTAGACCATCTGTGTATCCATGGCGACGACCATGTTGGTACTGTACACAATGGTGAAAATCAATGAGCAGATGAACTCTATTGCTAAAACTACTCCTTAATTGTATTTTACTTTCTGGTTCTAGACTACCGATAGAAGGTCTTACGTCATTATTCATTGTCTATTCCTATTGTTGGATCATTGACATGTCTTCATTTAACTGTGGTCCTCATTTCTGGGTGTTTTCTATTGTTCTCTTCAAAATCTTTTTGCAAGGATACGCCCTTATTTTTCTGTTAATAAATATTATTATTACTTTCCCGTCCTATTTATGAAGGTTTAATTTATCTTCCAAAATATTTGAGCAGTGATATGCCTGTATTTTTTAATTTTGACTAATGTCACATCCTAACCATTCGTGGATTAACCAAACTGAACCGTATCTACCGACAACCGATCTTAGTTACTCTATTACTACTTCTAACTCACCCGTATTCACAAAAATAACAGTGACGGGCCCGTCCTAAGCTAAAACAATGCTCCGAACTGTCCAAAATGACTCAATATTTCCCATCGACCCTATCTCTAACTATATCCTGTAAAATGATGTGCCAAACTGGCGAAACATCGGCTGGCCAACAGCATAAGTGTAATCGGTTCACAAACATTTTGCTCAATCTGGGAGCATCAAAGCATAAAAATCATGAAAATCGAATCCAATAACATTCCTGTCGATTGTAAGTATTATTCAAAAAAACAAAATAAATCATGATAAGAAACCAAACATAAAAAATAACTAAACTAAATTATCATTAAAGTTTTATTAAAATATGACAGTACATTATTTTACATAAAATTACATAAAATTACATAAAATTACATAAATTTACATAATTTGCATAAAATTACCAAAATCCAATTTAACTTACCGCGCGGGCTTGAACTGAAAACTGAGAGCACCTAGCAATGTCTTTCAAAACAAAGTTGATTTCAGGTTAAAACTAATTGTTTGACTGAATTTTCAATCAGTGTTTATACAGATTTTGACTTTGCATTCATTCTCTGCTACAAGATTCAATCATAATGCAAGAAATTTTGATTTATTTTTGCATGCATGCATGAGTGAGTTAAATTATTTATTTTAAATTTAATTAATTTAATTAATCAAAATTTTTTAATTTTTTTATTAATTTTTTTATTACTTTTTATGATTTAGTTTTATAAATTTGATAATTTAAATAATTTCAGTTAGTTTTGTTTTAGTTTTCATTGATTTAAACAATTTAGTTTTATAAATTTTATAATTTACTATTTTTATTTTACTTTTTTATAATTTTATCAGTTTACTGGATATTTTAGTTTCAATTTTAAATTTATTTATTTAAAACATTATCATATTATTAGTTAGATATCTTGTTGTTTAAATAATTTGGAATTGACGGTTTTTGTGAATTAATTAAAACTTGTTATTTATAAATTCTTTGAATAAATATATATATTGTTAGTTTCAAGATTTTTCTGCAAAATTTAAAGATGGATTTAACTGGCGACCACGTTGAAAATCAAAATATCAACGCCATTTCGAAATCGACAAAATCGCTAATGGAATGCCTACCGAAATCATGCCAAGATATGCTCACACTGAACCTCAGACGATATGATAGACGAGGTTTAAAAGAAGCCGAAGAATGGATCAGGGATATAGAAGAATGGTTGCTGACAAATGGACAGCGATTGACAAGCACTTTCGATGTGTTATTAGTGGCAGAAGCAAAGACATTGTGGGGAAACGTCAGAGAAACAGAAACAACAGATGCAAAAGCCAAAGCGTGGTTCTTAAATACGTTCACAATTACAAAATCAATAACTGACAAAATCAGAGAATTGGCAGCTATGGAACAGGAAGATGATAAAAGATTTGCAGCTTTTGAGATACGGCTAAGAAAATCTTTAGCTGAAGTTGTAAATTTAGGACGATCAGAAGAAGATATTGTTCAAGACCTCATCGCAAATAACATAAAACATAGAAGGTATGAGTGTCCACTGGGAAATAAATGCCTGATATGTGGCAAGGAAGGACACGGGTTCCGAGATTGTTTTTCGTTACGGAAAGATGTTCCACACCGATATCAAAGAATAGCGTGCATAGAAGAAGAAGATTCAAAATCTGAAACAAGAGATTACACCGAGAACAGCCAAGATTTCAGAATGGATCACAGCAATATGGAAGATAGATACAATGTCCCTGAGAAATATACTATATTGAGAGAAGACGGAAAAAACATCAGCGACTCCATGTGTTTCATTTCGTCGGTGGAGTCAAGACAATAAATTGTGAAATAAGAAATGAACGACGAAGAGACGAGGCAGAAGAAGAGATGTACCAGACGAAAGATGGAAGAAATTGGAGTAAAATAATGTTGAATAATGCCGAAACAGAGATGTTATGGGATTCTGGAGCATCAGTAACAGTCATGAAGCAAGAATTTGTGGGAGAAAATAGGCAAACCAGAACTTAAACATAGTATGATATTATTGTGCGGAGTTTTTTCCACTGGAGGTGAAGAAGCAATGGGATACATGACTATACCGGCCACATGGAATCAGAAGACCAAATAATCACAGTAGTAGTGGTAAAAGAGATCAAACCCGAATTCATAAGGGGCATTGTTACAATGAAAGAGTTTGGAGTAAAGTTAATGAAAATCAATAATATAGAAACTTCATTGATAAAAAAATGTTACACTGATGAAGAAAGAATAAATAAAGCACTAGTAGCGATGGCAGGTGAGAATAATAAAGATATTGAAGGAATGATCAGGGAATACGGCGGAATTTTTATGGCATCGAAATTTGATCTGGGATTTACAAACTTAGTTCGATATGAGATGCGGATAACAGGAGGCCCAATAATGCAACATCCTCGACGTCAACCGATGCACATGGAGAAAAGGATTGAAGAACTGATAAAAGAGTTAATGAAAGCAAATGTTATTCGGTGTTGCAAGAGTCCTTGGAATGCCCCGTTAGTGATAGTAGGGAAGAAAGATGGATCTATCAGGATGTGTGTAGACTATCGTGGATTAAATTCCATAACAGGAAAAGAGTCATTTCCTATGCCTAACACCAAATTCTTACTAGACTGTCTCGCGAATGCAAAATATTTTCGTCAATCGATTTAGGTCAGGCGTATTATCAAGTGGAGTTGGCTCCAGAAATTCAAGAAATGACTGCATTCAGTACAAGAGAAGGACAATTTTGATTCAATAGACTACCGTTTGGCTTAGCAACAGCTCCTGCGACATTCCAGAGACTGATGCACACAGTGCTAGAAGGAATGCTATTCAAGGGAGTAGTAGCTTATCTAGAAGATATCTTGGTATATGGTAAAAGTCAAAAAGACCACGATGAGCTATTAAGGGAAATATTCAGAAGAATTCAAGTGGCAGGACTGAAGATAAATCCAGAAAAATGCAAATTCAATAAAACAGAATTATGTTTCCTTGGTCACACAATTAACGAGAAGAGTATCTAGACAAACAGGAAGAAAGTGGAAGAGATCGAGAAAGCAGAAGTACCAAAATGTTCAAAACAATTAAAATCGTTTCTCGGATTAACGAACTACTATAGAATATTCATCAAAGACTATGCCAAAATCGCCGAACCATTATACGCTGCAACATCTGGATGCGATAAAGATATAAATTGGACTAAAGAATGCAATGAGACCTTCCAGACTCTGAAGAGACGGTTGTGCGAAGCACCTATCCTTGATTTTCCAAGAGACGATAGGACTTTTATCTTAGACACAGACGCTAGTTTCGGAGTCATTGGTGCAGTTTTGAGTCAAATTACAGAAGATGGAGAAGAATCTGTCATAGCTTATGGCTTGAGACATATGTCATCACATGAAAAGGGATACTGTGTAACCAGGAAAGAACTGCTCGCCATACATGAATACGTCATGCATTTTAGAGAATATCTGTACGGGAAAAAATTCATAATTCGCACCGACCACAAGGCATTGGTTTTCATGAACACTACAAAAACGCCAATCAGTCCGCAGTTTCAAACATGGTTAGCTAACCTGTCGGAATATGATTTTGAACAAAAAATCGGAAAGGCGAAGAACACTCGAACGCAGATAGACTATCAAGATTAAAAAGTATGGTTTGCACCCAGTGTCAAACAAGACATGAAGAAGCTAAGGAAGGAAAATCAAAGATTATATATATATATATATATATACTATCCAAAGAACAGAAGCAATGGAAAAAGTATTGGAACAACAACATAAGGACATTCGGTTTCGAGAGCTGCGAGAGATATTGGAAAATGGATGTACACGGGAGAAAAAGAACTGCTTTCCTTTTAACGTAAAAAATACACAAATTGATGGAGGATTAATAACAGTAGAAAAGAACAAAAATATCTTAATTTTAGTCAAAGAAACATTTGCAGGCCGGTTAACAACAACGCTACATGAAGAACTATGTCACATTGGAGTTAAGAAATTATTTCATTATATGGAAAACATATTCAAGATACATAAGTAACCATAGCTCATTTAAATAATACACCTCTAAGCACCAACATAAGGGAACAATAAAAATCAATGAAAACAGACAATTAAATAAAAGGTCATTCTAAATTAACAAGTGCAAGTGCAAAAGAAGCAAAACAAAAGGCAAAACAAAATTTAGATTATCTTATTATCTCGATGGTGTACTCGAAATAGTGACGAAAATGGACATGGAAAATCTGAGAGTCGGGTTTGTCCAAAAAAAAATTCACAAAAATATCCAGTATTAAAATTATTGTTATTATTTCGTCAATTTTTATTTTCTTTGTAAATGAAAGATCATAAAATTTGAATAACATAAATTATTGTCTACATTATAACGATTTAAATTTATATTTTTATATATTATTTAATTTTTACTTTTTTATTACTCTAAAATATTAATATAAAATTCTATGAAAATTCGTTGTGGTTGAAAAATATTTGTTTAAGTATTCTTATTTATTTAATAAGTGTGATGTGTTTATTTTATTTAAATTATGATTAATTAATAATTGTAATTAACAAAAGTTAATTTTAATAAATATTTATGGAGACTAAAAATCAAAATAGTACGACATTATCGAGCAATATAAAAGGTTATTTATATAAATGGACTAATTATTTAAAAGGCTACCAAAAACGTTGGTTCGTTTTACAAAATGGATTATTATCATATTATCGGTATGAGTTAAATTAAATTAAATTTCTATAATTTTATTTATAATAAATATATTTAAATCAATCCATTAAGAAATCAGTCGGAAATGGCACAGATATGTCGAGGAACAATTAACATTGTTAATGCCAAAATCAACTTAGTTGATTCTACATCATTTGTCATTAGTCATAGTAGTATGCAGACTTTTCATTTAAAATCACAAAATGAATCAGAAATGAAGCGCTGGACATCGGCCTTGTTAGCTGCACAAAAAAAGGCACAAGATTTACGCAAAGGTGTAAAATTTATATTAGATGAAACGAAATTTGAATCAATATTAATATACAAAACATGCATAAATATTTTCTGATTTTAAAATTAAGGTTTAGTTTTTTTTATATTTTTCACTAAGAAGTGAAAAACCATCTCTTAAGAATTGAAAATTTACTATATATTACGCAATTAACGGATTTATACATTTGTCTACGTGCATAATCAGAACATGAAGTTGTGCCTACTTTAAAGCTATTTAATGATTGAGATTTAATTAGTTTTACATGAAGACTAAGATTTACTCATCTTTTGCTCAAAATATATTTAATTGTCATTCCAATACGCTGCTGAAAACCACATTTTTTCTAGATTAACCTATGAAGTTTTCATACTGTTCTAACTATTTCTCACTCAAAAATTGTGCCATTCAGCTTTGTAGCCTTTAAATTTGCACCATTTATGAAAAATATCTTCTTTCGATAGGTTTATTAGGAACCAAATTAGGATTTCATTATTTCTATATAAAAAAAATCATCAGTATTTATAGTAATAGTTTCTAATCCCATATCGTATTTTATTTATTATATTTTAAACACTGAATGTTTTCCATTTAAATTAAGTTATCAAACCTGAAAATCGCAAGCTATATCGACCCAACGGACTCTTAATACGCAAATTACATTTTATTTATTACTTATTCCTAATTGCCATTTGAGCTTCTAATGATTAATAATTTTATGTTATCCTAATATTATCGTTAATGACATATAAACCATCAATTCTTCAACACTTAATTTTAATTATTAAACAATCGTTAGGCAATTAATTTCTCGCTACAATTCCATATCAAAAATGCTTTGTAAAATTTATTGTAATAATGATAGTTATTTATTACAATAAATAATCCAGCATATGTCGCGATAAAAAATTGGTTTCTGAGAACATATGAACATCTGTTGTTTGATATTGACTTGCAATGTGCTGATCTAAATATAATAACCATTGTTCGTCTTACATAAAAAGACTGACACTAATATTAAAATAAAAACTAATTGATGTGTTTAGAAATCGACTAAATGAAATGTGATTAATGTTTTATTCATTGTCAAAGTTTTGTAATAAATTTAGCTATCGCATGTATTTAAGGCATGTTCCACGTTCTGGCGTGGATGTCGATGATAACTTAGTCATAGAGAATTGTAAGCAGTGCTGAAGCTAGGATTTAATCCTGAGTTGTTACTAACAAAACTGATTTTAATATAAGTTCAATTAAATTTATTAAGTGATTATATAAGCATATTTAAAAATAAAATTTAGTTTTCTTTCTACAAAGCTGTTTTGCAAAACGTTTTTTATTGTATAATTTTAATTCACATTTTAAAGTTGTCGGATATGTCCTGATTTGTAAAATTATATATGAAGACGTTTATATATGACTTTTATATATAACTTTATATATGACTTCCGAAACGTAGATGATGTTTGTAAAATTGAATTTAATTGACTTATCAAATGACCATTCAAAACATATATTGTTATTAATAATAAATTTTTAAATTTATCCTTGAATTAATTTTATTTAAATTCCATTCGAATCACTATTACTTCTACATTCAGCAATTTAGTGAGGATCTAAAGAAATTTTGCTAATTATAAAAATTAGAAGTTATGATAAAATATAACATTTACAAAAAGGTCGATTAATGTTTAATACTAATTTGAAAGTATATTTTTTATTGTGTATTACTTTAAAAATATATTCCTGGTTATTTCTAGTGGCTTTTAAATGTTGACATGACTTATAAAATTATTTATCTTTTGAAACATTACCCGATTTTAAACTTTTTTAGCTATACTGCTTTTTCGATCCATAATTAAAAGTTAGAAATATTCTTTATTTTATCATTTCAAAAAATTCTTGTCCAGGGGAAATTCTTTCAATATAGTAATGCATAAAATGTATTCATCAAACACCAATAAACAAAATACATTAACACAATCTTTAATTAAATTGTTAATAATAATAATAATGATATATATATATATATATATATATATTGAATAATAATATATAGATAATGTATATGTTACCATACCCAATAATTAAGACGTTTCTGGAAAATATGCATACGTACTAAGACAAAATATTTCATACATATTATATATTTATTTTTTCTGCCACAGAAACACTGTTCTGTAATTCCTCAATTGCGATTTTAATGTTATCTTGATTCTTTTTAATAGGTTCTGTTTCGCTTTGCAATTCTTCAACCAATTTGTCATTAGAAGTCAAAATAAACATTTTCCCAACTGCTGCATGTGTTCTGACGTCTGAAGAAAATGCTTTTAGTTGACCTGTAACAATTTCTGTATGTCTTATTTTCTTTTTACTAGCTTCTAATTGCGCTTTAAGAAACTTTGTTTGTTCAGTACACTGATTTCTTTTCAACTGAAGATCTGTAAGTGCTTCTTTAAGATGAGGATCTACAGTACTTTCCATTGAATATGATTTCTAAATATAAACAAGCAACTAAAGCAATTTTTAGAAACTCAACTCAAAATGTAATTTCAGGATAATAAAATACCATTTAATATGTTTCCTCTATTGATATAATCTAATTATTCACAAACTGAATTGAAAGCCTGCAAAGTCTTCTAAATTTAATATAGTAATATAGTAAAATATAGTAAAACCCCGACTAATGTGGGTGATGTGTTCCAAAGGGTTTAAGCGCTAAACAAGGTTACATTAACAAGAAGAATGCTGGAGAATAGGTACAAAGAAAAGAGTAAGAAAATATTTTCTTTGTATTTTTTGTAACATTTATTGACAAATACACTTTTTACATTAAATTATTGCTAATTAGTTATTGCCAATATCGATTTTATTCATAAAACATTCATAAACATCATAAAAAGGTTCTAGTTATGAAGTTATGTTTTTGATCAGGAAGATTCTTCATTTAACATCTTTTGTTTTTTGTAAAGAAGTCTTTTCCTGTTTCGTTCCGAAAAAAACCCTATTTCATCAACATTGAAAATTAATTAAGGAGAATAATTTCCTTTTTCAATGATAGCTATTAATGTCTCTGGAATGTAGTAGATGCATTTGTATCTCCACTTGCTGATTCTCCAGTAATTTTTATGTTATGAAGATTGTTTCTGTTTTTAAATCGATGGATATTAAACGTCGCTGAGACTATGTGTGAGTATCGAAACAACAAATCAAGGAATCATATATATCACCACCTTATACTGAAACAGTGCTACGTGGTTTCTTTATATATTAGTCATTAAATATTTACGATTACTTTTATGCAGCGAGAAACATTAAATTTAGTCAATAATAATTTTTTCAACTTTTACTTTTTACAATTTTTGTTCAATATTTTGTTTTATATTTAAAAATGAATTTTCGACAATGTTAAACATTGAATAAAATATTAATCAATAATCTAAAAAATTAAAGAAATTCAATTTTAGATTCAATGGTTTTTGAAGTATGATAACCAATTTGTGAAAATATAGATTTCATTTGCTTTTATTTTCACGCTTTAATATTCGAAATATATTTTACTTTCTTTTTTACTTTTAATTAATTAGTCAAAAATATTGATTCATATTAAATATTAAATTAAATTAAATTATAAAATTAAAAATTAATTAAATTAAAATAAATATAATTCATTGTTATGCTTTAGGATGTGATAATAATGATGCTGAACTTGATTCTAGTGAACTTGTCAATGGATTTATTCTGAAACTCAATGGACATCTCGAAGACATAAAAAAATCACAAGATGTTCTCCATCGGAAACTTGACGATCTACAAAAATCTATTCACGATCTCGACAAAGATAAAAATAGCACTATAGTTGGAGAAATAGCTCTTAAACTGAAAAATATCAAGGAAAGAGCTACCATTTTCAGGGTGTCAGCTGCCAGCATATTAACTGTATATATTGATTGTTTCTAGATAGATTATTATAATATTTAATATAATTAACTAAATTGAAAAATCAAATTGACTTTTAATTTTATTATAATTGTCATTATTTATTATTTTATTATTATTATTATTATTATTATTATTATTATTATTATTATTATTATTATTATTATTATTATTTATCATTATTATTTATCATTATTATTATTATTATTATTATTATTATTATTATTATTATTATTATTATTATTATTATTGTTATTATTATTATTATTATTATTATTATTATTATAAACAGTACAAGCTTTGTGATACCCAGTGCAAATCCCAATAGTAGACTAGTTTCGAGCTTTTGGCTCTCATCAGTACTATGCGGGAGACACGAAGATTTCTCTTCGCGCCAGGTAAGTATACAATATTGTTGATTCAACTCCTCTATTGCATACTTTCCCCGGTACACTGGAAATCACATCGCTTGAAAAATAGCTTGGTCACAGAAAAAAATCTGTAAACTTGTAAACATGGCGTATGAAAAATCATAATCACCTCTGCGGACTAAAAAATTAGTCGATACACAGAAAACTGTTTACAAGTGCATCCGATTACCTTTAGCATTTTTGACTTTCAAAGTAATGGTGTAAAATATTTTTGTCGGATGTCTCACTTGAATAAAATAAACAGTACAAGCTTTGTGATACCCAGTGCAAATCCCAATAGTAGACTAGTTTCGAGCTTTTGGCTCTCATCAGTACTATGCGGGAGACACGAAGATTTCTCTTCGCGCCAGGTAAGTATACAATATTGTTGATTCAACTCTATTGCATACTTTCCCCGGTACACTGGAAATCACATCGCTTGAAAAATAGCTTGGTCACAGAAAAAAAATTATTATTATTATTATTATTATTATTGTTATTATTATTTATCATTATTATTATCATTATTATTATTATTATTATTATTATTATTATTATTATTATTATTATTATTATTATTATTATTATTATTTATTATTATTATTATTATTATTATCATTATTATTATTATTATTATTATTATTATTATTATTATTATTATTATTATTATTATTATTGTTATTATTATTTATCATTATTATTATCATTATTATTATTATTATTATTATTATTATTATTATTAAATATTATTATCTATTATTATTTTTTTTAATATTATTATCATTACTGTATAAAGTGATGATTTATTGGTAGCAGCATTTATTATTTAAAACAATAAAATGATAATTTAAGCCTTTTGCTGCGAATAATGTATTTAATGAAAAAAATTTCGACTATTAGATTGTCGTTGTCAATCTATATTTTATATGACAAGCACTATCTTATAGTCGAAAATTTTTTCATTAAATACATTCGCAGCAAAAGGCTTAAATTATCACTTTATTGTATTATCATTACTGTATATATCTTCCAAAGATCTTTTAAAATTATTTTTATGTAACTATTCCAAATCGAAAATTTCAAATTTCCCTATATTTCTTATTGTAAACTGTATGAAATTGTAATCGAAAAGTAATCGATGATGTGACATATATCATTGTATTTTCTAACCATGACACTTATGATTCTAACTAAATATAGTGATATCACTTGCTTTCCTATCTATTGAATATTTAATTGTATTGAAACTATTGATATTTGTCACACTTTATTTCTTTCAAGAAGCCAGGTCATACTTTCGGAACAAATCAGTAGATAAGTTCCTTAAAGTACGAAAACAGGGTTTAAAATGATTTACGACACGATGAGTAGGATATCGTGATTCTGTATAAGTTTTGAAGGAAATTATCGAACCAGCTATACACTCTTTTGAAATCACCGTAGAATGTTTGGGCTGAGATTCATCAAATCAATAAGTAAAATCAGAATTCCAAAATTTTAATAACTTTATAAATGTCTACAATTGAAAAATCCTTGAAATCTACAGCTATTGATATGTTCTGTCATCTAATTTTTTCTTATAAAAATATTATATTCTCATTGTATGTTTTTCTACTTTGACTATTAATTTGTATAATAGAGTGACCATTTTCAATACTTTAATATTTAAAGTGATATTTAAGAAATACAATGTAAATAAAGAGGTTGAAATAATTAATGAAAAGTAAATACACCTAAGTCTTTTTTACACGGTGGATAGGTACCGTATAAAAAAAATCGTGTAAAAAAACCGTGTAAATTTAAATAAATCGTGTAAAAAAACCGTGTTTAAAATAATGTAAAAAAATTACTAACAAAGAAAAAAAAGCATTTTCGTAGATTAGATCCAATAACAGCAGAATTAAGAAATTTTTTTTATTTAATAACAATAGTTTAGAAAAATAAGCATATTCAAATATATCAAAATTCAGTTGAAATTCTTAAATTTATATATTTATGATATCAGCTAGAATTACTTGAACCGAATGAACTTCAAATTAATAATAAGAAAATAATTAAAACATCTATCAAAATAAAAAATACATAAATTTATTAACAACTTACATACTACGATTAAATATTTTCAATAAATACATACAAATCTTTATTAAATGATTGAAATTTACAGTGTTGGTACATACTTACGATGCAATTGGTTAAAATTAATTTTTATAAAAACCGTGTAAATTTAAATAAATCGTGTAAAAAATCCGTGTAAATATAAATAAATCGTGTAAAAAAAACCGTGTAAAAAGAGACTCTGGTGTATGTATTTTCATTATATAGTGATAGTCTCATATTAGTTAATGCATATTTTCTAATGAAAACAATTCTTATAAAACATATATCAAATTTAAAAACATTCTATTAATTTAAACAGCTTTAATGAATGTTGTTATGAATGTTGTAAAAAATACGATATAATGATGTTACACTATAATTGTCAACAACACTTTTTTATTGTTCTTCACGCCCTATTATGCGCTTCATTGTTATAAATTTTTCAAGGATTCAATACAGTATTTTTAAAAATTTACGAACAATAGATAAGAAAGATTATACAAGATTATTTTAAATTAATCTTCATCATACAGTTATTTAATTTATCCCGTCATTTTATAACTATTTCCATAGATTACATAGAAACATTTAGTCATTACTTAATCGTAATTTAAAATAAAATTTATTTTAAATTACATATAACGTTTAAAATTTTTTTTTAACAAATTATAATTATAAAATTTAATCGAATTAAATTTATTTAATATTAATAATTGTTTCCGACTAAAATTAGAATCAGCAGAATAATTTTTAATTTTAATTGAAAACGTAATTAAAACAGCTTATCACAATAGTGAATCGTTATACTTATCATAATTACATTTCATGGTCTTTATAAATAGTAAACTTTTAATTAAGAACTGGAATATTTATTTTATTTCATTATTTAGTCGCAAACTCCTCGAATTGTGTTAAAAGTTTTTTTTAATATTATTGGTAAATATTTTTGTGGAAGATTACTATAAATTATCTCTTTTCTCCTTATTTTCTTCAGTCATTATATATTGTTTCCTATCAAAAAACGGAATACTTTCTTAACTATTGCACTTAATTTACATTACCCAAATAACACATTCTGTTCAAGATACATCACAAGGATTATTTATATTACTGTAATTATTTGTATCAGTTTGTTTATGTCAAGCGAGCAAATATTAGATGAAATATAACCTCAACACAATGGAGTCTTTGAACTAATAGACCGGCAGTAATAATGTATTCATAAAGTTTATAATTAAGGAAATGATGTTGGGGATTTATGACAAAGCTTATTCAATCAACTGGATACATTAAATAAGAAAAATTGTGAGTGACAAGTTTTAAATGATAAATGCAGCACGTATATTAAATTGCTTTGAAAATCTTATCATTAATTAGGTTTAGAAAGTGTTTTCGAAATTTCATTAAAAAAGAATAGTTACGGTGCTTATAAAAGTTTTTATTGAGAACGTTAACAGGATATAATAATTGTTAATTTCAATTCTATGGTAGTTCAGCTTCGTTTATTGAAGTTGCTATATCAATTTCAATTCTTGTAGTTGGTAATCGTTGTAAATATTTACGAACTTTTGTAGTTATAAAAAGTGAATTTCATCGTTGGAAAAGTGCATTCGAGTTCAAATTTCTGCAATTTCGGATTTCTTTATTGATAATAATTTTAACAATATACTCATTTTCCATTTCTGTCAGTATAAAAATATTCTGATTGCAGATCGTAAAATTTCAGTTGATTGCAATAGTTTAATAGATTTTTCTATACATTCAATTCATATTGTTATTTTATTCTTCAAAATTTGAAAAACAAAACCTCAAGTGGGTCACAATTCGAACATCCCAATTTATAACAAACCTTTAAAATTCAAACATGTTAAACAAAAAATTATGATTTTCATATTTTGGCAAAGATTGTATATATAATACATAAAGTTTTCCAGTTCATCTCGTTGCACTCCTTTTTTGGATTAGCCCCTGTAGATTACAATAATAAATTAATATAATATATTCGGTGCATTTAAGTACCGAGAAATTGTCACTTTAAAACACTTTTTTGTTTGAAAGTTAAGAATTATAATTAGATAGTACAGTAAACCCTCCGTATTACGCGTTTTTGCTACAACGCAGTTAAAAAAATGCGGAAATTTTTCTTGTAACGCAATTTCCTACATCGCAACAAGAATCCCCAATTCAGGAAACAAATTTACTTTTTACGAGACCTTATCGTTTTCGACCGTTTGTGATGTACATTTTAGTTTGTTTTCAGTCATAGAACAAAACGGATCAAAACAATTATTTTTAATTTACAGTGAATAAATAGTAAACACACTGCTTCTTATTTGGAACCGGCCTCTACATATTTCCTATAAAGTCTATATCTCTTACAACGTTATTTTCTTCTACGTGGCCTTTTCTGAGAACGTATCTAGCGCGTTGTGAGAAGTTTGACTGTACTAGAAACAGTAGATGAATGCGTGTGACCTAAAGGCTGCTGGTTCCTGCTTTGTTGATTTTTTATGTTACAAAATATTGTTTTTACTCATATTTATATTTATATTATATTAAAGTATATTTAAAATTGTTCATTCAAAATAATGTTGGTTATTTATTATTTACCAGCTTTAGGAAAATTAACGAATTTTTTTGAGATTTCCTTTGTGAAAATGGCAAGCATTGAAAATGTAGAAAATTAAATTATACCTTGTAA
Organism: Schmidtea polychroa; assembly: GCA_959609185.1. Taxonomy (NCBI): domain Eukaryota; kingdom Metazoa; phylum Platyhelminthes; order Tricladida; family Dugesiidae; genus Schmidtea; species Schmidtea polychroa. The sequence continues at coordinate 43,629 of CAUHTR010000910.1, read as the reverse complement.
ATATATTTGGAGATTATTATTTTTCGCAACTGTAAATTGAATGAATTAGGAGATATATTATTATTATTTCTGTATTTGCTGCTAATGAGGCCTCGGGTCAAACGTATTTAGATCAATTATTAAATAATTAGAATTCACAGTAGATTTATTTATTAAATTAAATAAATAGTGCAAAATTAAATTCAGAGATTTGTTTTAAAATTTGAAACATTTTATTCAAAAATTTATTGTTTTTAAGTCTTGTGCGGCTTATGCTGAATCTGTTACTGGAGAGGCTGAAAAGTGGAGAAAAGTTATCGACAGTGAGCGTGAGCAACGTCAACGAATGGAGAATATGGTTGAAGATTTAGCGAAACAACATCGCCATTTAGAATATCAAATTAGCTCTTCAGTACAAAATCAATTAAAATTAAATATAAATCCAAATCAAGAACCTCCTGGTATTTACAATTCTTGTATACAGTAATTTATGTAGAATTATTTTATTTTATTTATTATTGTTATTTTAATATTATTATTATTAATATTATTATTATTATTATTATTATTATTATTATTATTATTATTATTATTATTATTATTATTATTATTATTATTATTATTATATCTTCACGAATCAATAAATTCTAATATGTATATACTAATACCACTTTGATTCATATGTTAGAATACTGTTTTTAAAAAAATATTCTAATATTTGAACAGCATTTTATTATTAAAAGATGGATTTGTGAAACTAAATGTAAAAATTTAAATTTAAACAAACTGATAGTTGCAACTTTCACGGCTTCCTGCATTGAGATCTCACCTTTATACAGTATGCGATTTTCTATTGATCACATGAAAATACATGGCATTGTAATATATTAAAACTAAATATAACTGACGACCAAAAATATATTAGAAAATAATGATTTCCAAACGGCACATAAATGCAAATTCTATAGACATAGCTGAAACTTTTAAAAATATATCGTTAAAACACATCAATAATAAACACGATAAAAAATAAAGGTGCAAAAAGTAATAATAGATATTGTTGATACCTATTTGTTCTAAGATAAATTAGACGTTTAATTTATGTTTAATAAAGTACAACATAAAAACAACTAAAAATTTACAAAATTATAAAATGAAATATTAATTCAAGTATATTTAAAATTAAGGAAGACTATAATAAAAATGTTAAAACATAAGCATGCGGGACCCATTCCCAAGGCAGCAGACGAGGAGCGAGACCCATGCAAAAATTTGCATTTCTACATATATTAAAATAATGGGAAATAATAGATTAAATTACTTGGATTTTTACTCTATAACAGCGTTGATACATCAATAATTACAGTTTTATTCATTTAACTGAAGATCAAAAAACTCAACAAAAAAATTAATAATTAAAATGTTTTGGTTTGGCATGCTAATTGACAGTTCATCTATAACTCTACATTATAAACCAGCCATGGCCAACCGGTGGCCCGCGAAGCGTTTTGATGTGGCCCGGACACAATTTTAAACATCAAATCAATAATTGTCTTTTTTAGAATTCATATTCGAATTAAGCATGTTTTTAATTTAAAAATTGATTCTAAGTTTACTTGAATCGTAAAAACGAGTTATATTTATTTAAATGAATTTATTGTGGCCCGTGATAGTATTTTCCCGAAAATTTGGCCCTTCGATTGATTTGGGTTTAGCCAGCACTGTTATAAACTATATACACTATAGCGTTGGTTTGGTTGTATCTTCTACTTCCACCTTGTTTTTACAACTTACGAACAAATCTGGCGAACTTTGGCGGCTGCAAAATTTGTAATAAGTTCATTATTGTCAAGATCCTTAGCAACATCATTCTCAATTGACAAAATAGCTAAGTTACTGAGCCGATCTTGAATTATATAGGTTTTAATAAGTTTTAGTTTCGAAAAGCTTCTTTCTTCGGAACCAACATTGACAGGAATAGTTAGAAGTATTCGAAGTGTAATGTGTGTGTTAGTAAAATCACGATAACGCTTGTTTACTAACAGAAACTGCAAAACCTTAACAGGATAGTTGTAGGTGGGTGCAGGAATTATGGAACTCAATGATTGCAACTCTTCAGCAGGCATGAAACCATCAAGATCCCTACTTTCACTGGCTGTGAGCTTTTTCCCCAGTTTCATACTGCAATTCAGAAGATCATGTCTTTGTAATTGATGAAATTTATAAAGAAATCCAAACGAGATATGATGCAATCGTAGTTGTTCAAATAGACTGTCCATCATCATGATTGCAACATCAACAATCTGGTTTAAAAAATCAGTGCGAAAATTTTCTTGTGGATCTACAAATCCTTCGTATGTTCCTTTGACTTCTCATGATCAGAGTATCTCACACTGGCACTTTCAAGTCACAAATTCCGTCGGATCCCAGAGCAGACAAAGTGCTTTCAAAAAAGTTTGCAACAGAAACAAAACTATTTTGTTCTTAGCTGAATATTTAAGCCATTTTCGGTTGACAACTTCTCCATTTTCCATATGTCGTTTGCAGTAGGTTGTAGAAAATTTCCGTCTATTTCTATCTGTTGGAAAATCTTTTTCTTCAATTTTTTGGCCCCTTGTAAACAATTGTAGAACGAGTGTCTGCATTCAAATGTTCTGGCCAAGTTCCTGGATCACTAAAATCATCATTTATATTTATCAAACCAACCAACTCTTCTGTTTTCTTCATTTGTAGTTGCAGGTATCCGTGTCCCTGTAATCTGAGAAGTATCAACAATCCCAACATCAGAAGTATCGATACTAGACTCTGTGTTATTTTCATAAGTTGCTGCATCTTTGTATTCTTCAGAAGTTGACGATGTTGGCGAACTTTGATGTTGTTGTACAAGAAATTTATTGACAGATTGTGTCAATGCCTTAATTTGGCTTTCTTGCGTTGCTTTTTGTTCTTTCTTTTCATTGCCACTTTTATATTTTCTGCCAAAATCGCGATCTCATTTTGGTGGCATATCTCCTCAACTAAAAAATACAATTAATGGAAATTTTTAAATTCGAATAACAATTCTTATTTAAATCATACTTCAGTAATAGTTAAATAAAGTTAATTAATGTAAAGTTTACGTTTTCCATTGTGTGACATAAATTACCAATGCACCATACTGTAGGCCTATCCTGCTACTGAAGCAAAAAAAATTTTTCCCGGTTTCTAGAGCTGTTAAAAATATTAAAATAGTCTGACTTTATAGTTTCATTTCGTTTGGAAATTTTTTGTAGGTGTTTTCAGATAGTTCAGTCTTTTTATACAAAAAAGTGAAATTTTCCTTTTGTTTTACAGTAAAAATTAACGAATCAACGGTTTAACGTTGATTTACGTTACATTTTTAAAAAATTAACTTATTAACGATTAACAGAGTTAACTTTCTTGTTATCGGACTAAATATTAACTACGCTAACTTTTTGATTAACGATGCCCAGCTCTGAAATCAATAATCATTGACCACATAAGGCCCGGTATGGATAAAGTCCTACGCCAGTACGTCACATGCTTATATTCTTAATAGTAATGGTAATATTTCTAAATAAATTTCATAATTGTCAGTGACAGATCGCAGATAATTAATTTTATTATATGTACGCTATCTTTCTAATTATTTTATCCAGAAAATTAAATATAAATTTTTCTTGATACTGTTGTTATATAAAAGACAATTATTACATAATAGTATTAAAATTGTAAAAAGTATTAAAAAATATTTAGTCAAAGCGCGGGGCCCAAGGTGGTTGCCTTGTTCGCCTTGCCCTAAGGCTGGGCCTGCTTTCCTTGCTTTAATACTAGCAACTATTTTTATAAGTATTTCGTTCTTAATTTGGTTTTATGTATCACTTTTTGTTACAATTATAACTAATCCAAAGAGCCTGGTGACCATTTTGATATTATGGATGTTTTTATCATTTTAAACTGCAAAATAAAATGGTTCATCCCTTGCAACTGCTGTTGTTTGGGTCAACAAAATTCTTTTCGCTGTACTTGGGTTTACATATGAAGAACCCAAATTATTTGAATAAATATAATTCAAAATACTTAAATGATTTGAAAAGTTCTTTAATTTCGAAAGAAAAACATCTTCTATAGAAATAAGTTCATTAAACAATCAATATAAGTCTGTCTTTTTCAACTTTAAGAAATATTTCCAAGTCATAACAACTTTTCTGGAGTAATTCCCTAATTAAAATTTAACACTTAAATTATGTCAGAAATATAAATAGATATTGTAGTGTATTGTTATTTTTATTATTATCATTTTACATGAAATTGTAACTACAATTTGTAATTTGTTGTTATTTTGTTAACCTTATGTTAAAAATATTTTTAAAAAATTAAAAAAAACTATATTGAAAATTACAAATTAACAAATGAATAAAAAATCGATTAAAAAATTAGTACTCGAGTAGTTTCTGGAATATATTGAGGAGCGTTAACGAAGAAAGTTTATTATATTGTGTTGGTTATTAACGAAGAAAGTTTATTATATTTTGTTTGTTATTAACAAAGAAGAAAGCCGCACTCATCCGAAGTAATTTTCTTACTACCCGAATAATTTCTGGAATAAATTGCAAAACATTAATGAAGAAAGGTTCATATTTTAGTTATTAAATAAACGTTTAAAAGTTAAATTAGTTTATTATATTATGTTTGTTATTTTTTATATCCATTTGTCAACACACAATCAACCCAGTTGTCCCGAGACAGTATTTTTTAAAGGTGACTCGGCTGTGTCCTACAAATTTCTTCAATACAATACAAATATTTGCAGTAACAATTTATAATTAACAACAATTAATAACAAATATGATCTGTTATAACACATACATTTTATTTTAAAAAATTAAATCGATATTGATATAATAAATGATATTTGAATAGTAAAATTTATTTACTATTTTATACAAATAATGAAAAGTTTAATGAAAATAAGAAAATGTAGATTTAATAATATATAAGCACTTCCAATCTGAATTCAGTCATATTTTTTCAGGTATATATTATAACTACTTAATTCATTATCGAGTAATGTGTGCTCAGTCATCTGTTGGTTTAAAGTCAGACCATAAGAAAATTTGAAAATGTATTAGTTTACTTAAAGGTTTTCCATACTTTTTTTTGTTACATTGTTTATTTTCATTTGAGTACATTTTTTAAAAATCAATCATTAACTACATCCGATAATTGCCCTGAATAATTATACTTTTTGTTGGGTTACGTAAATTATCTATATTATTTGTTAAGACTTCAGAAATTTTCAGAAAATTGAAATTTCAAATAAAATCCTATTATTATCATTTTTTAAACACCAACTTGCAATTACTTAACATCAACAGATGTTACAGCTTTGTTAACCTATTGCAAAGCTCCTGTAAAATCATGACAAATTTTAAAAGTTAATGTTATCTTAGGTTTTGGATAATAGAGATAATATTGAATGAAATAATAATAACAGTTTAACGATTTCACTATTTAATAAATTAAATTAAAAAGACTGTCAAGTAAAAATCAATATTTAAACAACTTGGTCACTATTTTTAACACTTTGAATTTGAATAATAAATTCAATATGCTACACGTTAGTTTAAAAATTATTGATTATCAAAGTTTTAAGTTCTGTTATTTAAACACTCCATCGATGGATTTTAAATATATATTTTTGGATAACATTTATTATTAATTTAAATAATTTTTACTTAATGGAAAATATGATATTACAGCCGATGAAGATGTATCTGATGAAGATTTTTATGATGCTTTCGAAAGCCAGGAAGGAGTTTTTAATGTAACGTTGCCAAGTCCCGAAATAAATTTAGGGGTTTCTCTACCTAGCAGATGTAGTGAACTATCGCTGGAGTATGAGTCGGATGTTGAAGATGAATTATCGGATCTCTCTGATGACGATTCTGGATTAAATTGTAGTCGAAATCACACAGATAATTGTTTCTTTGTCGGTGATGGTTCTAATAAAGGTTTTGAAGAAGTTTCTAACAAAAGAAGTCTTCAGCGTTTAAAAGAAGCTAGAGTTATAACCGCAAAGCAGAGTAATCAATTAAAAAATAGGCAAAAATTGTTCGTACTCGTTCTCGTTTAAAGCTAAGTTTAAGATGATTCTATTTTAGAATAACAGCCTCATCGAACAATATACACAAGCCAATTAATTTAGTCTCATTAACCTATAACACGTCAAATATTGCTACTTTCTCTGCAGTTATTCCTATTAGAAGTAAATGGACAAGAAGAACACAAATACCTCCGAAACCAAATATTAATATGAATCTTTGGAGTGTAGTTAAAAATTGTATCGGAAAAGATTTAAGCAAAATACCGATGCCGGTAAATATTAAATTATATTTGAATAATTAATAAAATAAAATTTATCCATTTATAAAATATTCTTACACATTTATATAACATTTCCCTTGTCAATCGAAGGAATTATTTATGCATATATATATATATATATATATATATATATATATATATATATATATATATATATATATATATATATATATATATATATATATACAAATTTACTTGATCGTGAACTTGATCGTAAATGTATAATAATAATATATAAATACAATCTTAATTAATTATTTCTCATAACTTATTCTTAATCGACAATATGGCATTTTTATTTCAAGGTTAATTGAAAATCGACTTTTATCGATTTATCCAAATAGATCAAGACTCCATTTGTTTAAATATTTTAAAGCAAAACCATTTATTACTATTTAATTACTTATCTCATCGGCTATCATTATAAATTTTACTTTTTTGTTGCCATATATTTGGTAATAAACTATTCTGTACGCCTAATTTGTAAAATATTAAGTATATTTATATACATTTAATAAAAGCGGTAAAAATATGTGATTGTTTAACGCGCCTTAGTGGCTGGATGGGTGGTCAGGTTCTGAAGTTTGAATAAAAATTACAATATTCGATTTCAAGTGGATTCGAGATTTTTACTTGGTATCGGTTAGAGGCTAATATACTCAAAACTAGTCTGCCATTAGAATTTTCATCGAACATCACATTCAAAACTTTATTTTAAACAGTAAGTTATCCATAAACCTAAACTGAAATCATATTTAATTTTTAAAAATTATTTAATTAATAAATATCAACTAAATTGATTTCAATTGATTATATGCTAATTTACATTTTAAGGAAGATTTATATTTATAATTCAAATAATATGACGTTGTATTCGTATCTTCTTTAGTATAGATTAAAATAACCTCAGAACATCTACATATAAATATTTTTATCAAAGCTCGATGTTGTATTATTTAATTATTTTGTTAATTTAAATTTTATTAATTTAACCGATTGAAATAATTTTGTTTCTTATTAATATTTTTCAATCAATTCCTTTCAAAGTTTTGTATATTTTCAATGGCGTTGCTTCAAATATTAGGTATTCTCAATTTTAACTTTCAGTCGTAATTGAATATCTACAAAATTATTTGTTATTTGAGGAAATATTTCAAAAAGGAATACGAATTAGCCATTCAGTATATCGACTGAAATAATGTGTAAAATTCACATAATTTTAAACTTATTGATTAGAAGGTATTTTTCTCACAAAATATGTATTGAAGTTGTAAATATTGAGCCTTGTAGTTTTTGTCTCTTATTGGATTAATTTAATTCATTTTTAAATTATTAATGGTTATTTGAATAATGAAGTTGTTTGAATAATAATGATCATGGTTTTCTCAATAAGAAATTTGAAAATAAAAAGTCATATTTTATTATAAATATTTAAACAACGAGAAATAAAAAAGACAGCTAAAATTGCAGTTGAATCCACTTTACATCGCATTTTGGATTTAATCACGTTCAAGAAAAAACCAAACGCTAGAAAACCGAGTTTCAATGGTTTTCAGATACTTAATAGCACATATCGCTTACTAGCACAAGATTTTTTACAATTCATATTGCCAAAATAATAATAATGTCACGATACAAATCGAATTTGAATTAAATCAAATGTTGATTGTTTTAAGACGTGTTTGAACCATTTTAAAAAAATATTTTACAATTGTATGTTATATTTTTGTTATATTTCTTTAAACATAAAATTAGTAATAATTGCTGCACGCGAGAAAGTTCCAAGACAAACATTTACTAAAATCCCATAGAAGTTCAAGATAGATCTGTTAACGGTAAGCAAAATATGCAAATCAAAATATACTTTTATGCAAAACGTTGGGACTTCATATTCAGAAAGAAAAATGCAGATGACGTTGATATTGCGCTCTAACTGATTTGCAACCGAAATAACGAAGAATCTTCCTATTTGCGGTGAAATATTGAGAATAAAGACTTGAAATATTTCCAACGGATCTTTTCAATCGAAATTTTTAATGTAGACAAAACTGGTCTCTATTATCGTTCACTCCAAAGAGGCTCTCATAAGTTTAAAAGTGTACTTTTTGGTTTTGTACTAGCATGATAGATGAGAAGGCATCCTTTGTTAGGATAGGAAAATAAAATCCCGTTGGTTCCATGAGGTTTTCTCTCTCTTATTATAACAATTGTAAGGATGGGAAGTTGGCTCGTAAAATGAAATAGAATTAATAATTAAGAATAGGCGCATTGCATTAATCCGTCTACTTGAATTCAAAACTAAACAATATTAAATTGAAAAGAGAGTTTGAAGACTATAAATCAGTAATATATCGATGTTTGTTGATACTCACGAATTTTCGGCACTGCCTTTTTCAAGTGAATTTAAAAAAAAAGAAAAAAAGGGCAGTGCCTAAATTCTTAGTGTAGCTAGTGCTGAAAGTCTATTCTTTACAAAATTGTACATTATTCAAAAATATCATGAAATTGAATCAAAAACGGTATATATTGATGTTATTACGTTATTTGTTAGAAAGGTTCAAATAAAACGACATAAATTAATGTAGTTCTTCATTGAGTTGTAAAAATCAGTTAATTTTATTATGAAGCTAAATGGATGAGAAAATATCTAAATAAAAGTTTCTGGATAGTTGAAAAAAATTAGGTATTAAATTCATAAAATAAAAAAATTCGATGGATATCGGGTGCTCTTTTTTGTTAAAGTTTTAAAAAATCAATAAGAAACGAAATTTGAACAATTTCGCATTCTTTCTACTAAAGAATTCAATTGCTAACATACGTAACTATAAAATACACACAAAAAGAAAGAAAATAAAATTTATATTTTGAATTTTTTGGCTTAGTCGTTGATCTCCTTCCCCGGTTTGCATCATTGTAGTTCAACCGCTATTAAAGTAGGAAATGGTAAAAATTGAAAGTAAAGTAAATCAATCTTTAGTGTACGTACCTGACACGAGTATTGTTTACTGGTTTTTTTTACAGATATGAGTGTCCATTATATTTCCTTATCAAATTTTACTTGCTCGTTTTCGATACCACCGAGACTCAATCTCAATATTCCTTTAAAAATTTCGATTGATTTTTTACCAAGAATTCAAAATAAATGTGTACATTAAGTAATTAGAAATTTATGGCAGCGCAAATAAAGTGAAAAACAAATTACTTTCCATAATAAAGATACTATTTGATACTCCAAAAAGTAAATAATGACAAAGTAATTATTAATTAATTTCTTTATTAACAATTGGTAGCTGTTAATAGATTTTGTGCTTAGTGCAATTAGTTCAGGTCATGTGGCACCATAAGTAATTTATTTTACAATATCAAATGTTAAGCATATTTATTCTATAAATATAATTTCATTGTTTATCAAGATAAAACATCTTTGAATTTCCTTTTTATTTAATTTTTATTTTAGTCGAATGAATTATTTACTATTTACTAGTTATTTTTGAGTGAAATATTAATTTGAATATTTTCTAAAATGCGGTTTATATTGTAATATTGATTATATAATTGCGTTAGAATTAAAAACTGAAATCTGATATTCCAATATGTTTTACTAAGATATCATATCAATTGAGTTACTTAATAAAAAATGTCGATTTTTTTTATTTATTTCAAATGTTTTTTTCTTTTATGGTTTTTTGGAGCTGTAAGGACCTTTTTTCTAAGAACTTTGTTGATACTTAATAATTGGAATGTATTTTAAAGTTTTTATTTTTAATCTACTCAATCGCTATAATAGACAAAAGTTTCTTAAATGTTATCTTTACAATTATGTATGTCATTCCTTTTAACATTATTAACATTCCTTTTAATTTATAGAAGTTTTGAAAAAGTTTTAATGACATTTTGGATTCGAAATAGATTAAATTTAACTTTTACTTTGATTTTCCAATTAAGGTTAACTTCAGCGAACCAATTTCTATGTTACAAAGATTGGCTGAAGATTTTGAATACTCTAGTATTTTGGATAAGGCAGCTTTTTGTCAAAACCCAATTGAGCAAATCTCATATGTGGCAGCGTTTACTGTTTCATCATATGCAGCAACCGCATATCGGATTAATAAACCTTTTAACCCGTTACTTGGAGAAACATACGAACTAGACCGCACCGATGATTTTGGATGGAGATTATTTGCTGAGCAAGTATTGACGGATATAAATTGTGTTCATTTAGCTTTTCAATTGTATTAGTTGAGTCATCATCCCCCTTCATGTGCAGTTCACTGTGAAAGCAATGAATGGGTGTGCTGGTTTGACTTTTCAATGAGTAACAAATTTAGAGGAAAATATATTCAAATTCACCCCATTGGAAAATGCCACTTGTTATTCAAGCGTTCTAAATACCATTATGTCTGGGAAAGAATTCCAATGACAGTGAGTTTAATTTTTAATTGGAAATTATTCAACCTATTTAATGTTCTCATAAAAAATTGTTACAATATTAGCTCAAATATAAAATTTTACGAAAAGGAAACATAAAATTTTTGACTTTGAAATAAACATGAAAATTTTAATAAATTAAGTAATAACTGGAAAATATCTAGTTGTGCCGAAAATAAAGACTTTATTATATCTTGAGTAATAAAAAATTTACATAATTTATTCTTTTCCTTTTATTGATAGATTTTTTTGTTCTTTGCTATATTGATTTTTAATTGTAACCTGCCTGCCTGGTGAGAGAGAAAAATTCGATAACAATAGATCATACATAGAAAAATACCGTTATACTGTATTTATTAAACTATTTATTTAATGTTATTCATTAAGTAGTTTTGTAGGTTAAATATCTGTCGGGAGGCTATCATTACTTAATGAATGAATTCATCGTTTGCAATAAATTGTATTGTTTTTAAAGATATTATTAGCAGTATAGTGAATATCTTAGCACCATTGGATGTCATTGTAAACTTTAATTGTGTTAAGACATATTTGGTAATACAAGGATAATATGTGAGTTGCTCATACTCCTAATTTGCTAGATATTAAATTTATTTATACTGATCATATTCTCGGGTCTGGTCAAATAATTCTAGGATTGATCCCGGGTGCAGTTGAGTTTCTTACATGATATCGATGATAGCCAAACAAGCTTGAAATGAGCCTACCAATAGAAATCGCTTTAAAAACTTTAATTTTTTGCAGCATAAAGACGTCAAAGGATTTGGAAATTCTCTCATACCAGTTTTATACCAGAAAATAAAATAATATAAATTATAGCCTATCAAATTCATAAGCACATTAATAAGTAATTATAATTATAGATTTTTTGTTTTTTTATACAAAACAATATTTAGTTTATAAAATTCAAAAAAATTAAGAGGTCAAATTTTCTTGAAAAATATCATAACTTTCGGGTTGTAGAAGTTGAAAGCTGCTTTTTGAGAAACTAAAAAAATTAATTTTCTGACTATTATGTGGCTATATATGATAAAAATATATTTGATTTCTTATCACTTAACTCTGACATTTTAAATCCAACCAATTATTTCTTCGTACAACTTGTATTTTATTTTTATCGTCATCTTTGATTTGTTTTCTTGATATTTCATATTTTACATTATGACAAAAGATCAAAATTTAACTTTCTATGCAACACATTTTCGATTTTGACTTTATCAAGCGTTATTCGACTTGTATAAAAATTGTCATTTAAACATTTTCTAAATTATCTTCATCTAGTTTTATTTTATTATAATAGTTAATTTATTTTTACTTTGTTTTTAAAATTACAGTAGAACTTCGATTATCCGGACTAATTGAGGATGAAGGCAGTCCAGATAATCGAAAAAATCATAATTGCCAGGGAAATACGAATGCGTTCAATATGAATAATTTTTATTTGTCTAGATTTACATATATCTTCAATAATAAATTATTCTTTATTTACAAATTCAATTATGGATTTTTGCTTAAAGTTAGCTGTTCTTTTTGAATCTGCCAAATCGCGAATACTTGTAAGACAAATAAGTTAACTTGAGTTACATTCTTTTTGGCTCTCAAACCACTTCATAGTGACATCTAAGCTTCAGAATGTGTAGGACCGATATCCCCCTCGCAAATTTCCTCATCGTCTTCTTCCTCTTGTTCCACTGAAACTGATATTACTTTAATTATTTCTTCATCATTCAAAATTTGGAATCCATGATCATTCGCATCGCAATTTAAGCACTCGGTGACATCCTCTTCGTCACATTCACCAAATATTGAAAGTTGTGCTATTGCTCCCGTAATGTCTTGAAAATCACTTGTTACTGCGTTATTGGAACATACCAATGATCTTTTCAAAATTTTGTTCCATGATTTTTTTAATGTTAACACTTCTTAAGAATTTTAACTTTCTGCTGCCATGTAGCAACAGTCTTTTAAATTTATTTTCTTATAAAAACAGATAACTGTTTCTTCATTATTTTCGCCTGCTAGCAATAATCGTCGAAGCATCTGTTTTCTATACAAGCGTTTGAATGTTTCTATTACACCCTGATCCATCGGTTATATTACAGACGTGGCATTTGGTGGAAGAAATTTTACCGTAAACATTTCATCGATCTGATTCAAACATTCTATAGATGAGTGGGACGGTGGGACTAGTAATAATAATGTTTTCCCCCTTTACCTATAGAGTTTTGATATTTTTTCACTTCTGGAATGAACTGTTTTTCATACCATCGTTTAAATATTTACCCATTCATCCAGGCTTTTTTCTGATGATCATATTCAACCGGAAGGCTTCTAATATTTTTAAAGCACCTAGGAGTTTTTTATTTCCCAATGACAAACAGTGGAAGTCTGTGTCTGCCTGTTACATTGGCACCCACCATTATGGTGACACGTTCTCTAGTAGTTTTGTACCCTGGTGCAGTATTTTCGTGTCTTGATGCTAAAGATTTGTTGGGTAGTTCCTTCCAATGTAAACCGATCTCGTTAGCATTGTAAATAAATTCTTCGTCAAACCCTGCTTTCTCCACAAACGCCGTTAATGTGTCAATGAAAGTGTTAGCTGAAGGTACGTCACCAGAAAGTTTTTCCCCATGAATTTCAAAGTTCTCTGATACCATGGCGCACTTTGAATTTATCGAGCCAACTCGAACTTGCTTTAAAGGTAGAATCTCCATTTAATCTTGTATTAAAAAATATTGCTTTTTCGCACAATAATGAACCAGATATTGGTTGTCCAGATGATCATCTTTGAATGAACCACATAAAAATACACTCTTCGACTTATTCATTTTCTGTTTTTTTCTTAACCTTACGCTCTGAGCTTCCATCTTCTAACAATAAAAAATTAGTAGACATCATATTTTTTCCACTTTGTTTTTTATAATGGAGATCGTTGACGTTCCAACACCGTATTTATTAGACAAAAAGCGTCCCTAGACCCCGCTTTTTAAAGCAGTGATTGTGTCTAATTTGTCTTTTAATGATACTACAACACGTTTTCTTTTCCATATTGAGAATATTAAAAAAATATTTAAATCGTCATTAAATTTTCAAGAAATAACTTTCGAGTATTGAATTTGGATGAGTACTGACTCATATCTCCGTCTAAAGTTTCTAAACAGAACTTGATCTTGTTGTAACACACGCGTTGTGCTACACACACAATATTATGTAATCCATCAAGTACGTAAACATTTGAAAGTAGTTTTAATTCGCCAAAGCAGCAAATTCGTAAAATTTGTGTTTTTATTTTTAACAATCCGGATAATCGAGGTGAATCATCACATATATATTTCAATTTTACGAATTTACTATTCACCCGTTGATACTCATGAAATTGTGATTAACCAATATCGTCTTTTTGATAAACTGAAATAAAAATTTATAAATTTTGATTTCTTTCTTTTCAATTTTATTTTTCTAAGATTCACAATATTATTGTTGGTCGCGTTTGGATTGATAATCACGGGGAAATGGACATAATCAATTTAACAACAGAAGATAAATGTCATTTATCATATAAGCCTTACTCAATGTTTTCAAATGATACTCCGAAAAGAGTTAGTCATTAAATTTATGTTTGGAAAAGTTCGATTTGCATCAATTCCTAACTTCATTAGGTAACAGGAGCTATTACAGATAAACTGAATAATGTCTGTTGCGTTCTTAATGGTACATGGGATGAAAAATTAGAGGCAAAAAATGTAATTTCAAATACAGAAACTATCAAAGGTAGAACGTATTTAGCAACTGAAGAATCTTCTATTTTGCTATGGCAGAGATATCCTTTACCTCCAAATTTTGATAAATATTACTATTTTAGTTCCTTTGCTATTGCATTAAATGATATTGAAGAGGATATTGCACCGACTGATAGTCGCAATAGACCAGATCAAAGATTGATGGAAGAAGGAAAATGGGATGAAGCTAATAAAGAAAAAGCAAGATTAGAAGAACAACAAAGAAGTCGCCGTGTTGAACTTATTAAATTAGATGGAAGTAAGATTAGTTTTAATTTTTTGGTTAATTCCCATGCAAATAATTATTACACACAAAATATTTTAAATTTTAACAATCAATCTTTAAATTTTTAAAAATTTTAAAAGTTTTTGAAAATAATTAATATTAAAAAAATAATTGATTATATAGATTTTTTTTTGTAATTTGTTTATTGGTTATTAATTTATTGGTTAGCAACAATAAACAATATAAACTTTTATTGATCAACAAAATTGATTACCAATTTACAGTGACACCAATAATAATTTATTACAACAATGACTTGAGTGCTTATTGCAACCCTTTGGGAGGAGTAGCACGTTTACAATATAACATTTTAGAATACTTTTTCTGGTTTCGATGATCGGTAGATTCGATCTAGTTGCTTTCTTAGCTTTAACTTGAATTTACTCGATAACTTGGGTTTCGTTTTAATTCTCTTTTCATTTCCTTAGAACTTCTGTTTTTTGATTCAGGNGTAGGGTTTGCAAATTACCCGAAATCTTAATACCCGGGTAATCGAGTATTATTTTGTTTAAATACCCGGGTACTCGGGTACTCGAAAAAAAATTATTTTATGAATAAAAACAAAGTAAAGAACTAATTTTTAATTAATATAAACAAAAACAAAACAAATTCATTTATTCAACAAAAAACAAAGAAAAAATTAATAGTGAAATTTCACAATACATAAGTATAAATACAAAAATAACTACAAAAATAACTAATTATTTTTATTAAAATAATATTTTAAAAATACCAATGCGTTAACAGTATCTGTGCCTAATCTATTGCGTACTTTATTAATAGTATTACTAGCAACTGAAAATACCCTCTCAGATGATGTTGATGTTGGGCTTATTGACAATAGAGCTTCATATAAATTATTCATATTGCTACTTCTTTTGCCATCGTTTCCCTCAATAAATTTGAATTCTTTGTCAATATTAAAACTAGATTTATGATGTTTTAATTTTGTT
Source organism: Schmidtea polychroa (assembly GCA_959609185.1). Lineage (NCBI taxonomy): Eukaryota > Metazoa > Platyhelminthes > Tricladida > Dugesiidae > Schmidtea > Schmidtea polychroa. Next base: position 27,799 of record CAUHTR010000910.1, on the reverse strand, counting down.
ATAGATTCGATACTTTTTTGTAAATTGTAGTGTTCAGCTTCTATACGTTCATCATCCTCTATTTCCCTCTTCTAAAAACAGCCTGTGAAACATTTGTTTTGCAAAATTCTTTGTAATAAATTTTGAAGAATAGTTTAAAAAATCATTTTCATTTTGTTTTGGAAAAGTACCATGGTGTAAGAATAATAGTAATGATATTAATTCTTTATTTCTACGTTTTTCAATTTCAATCTTCAATATTTCAAATAAATTCAGCGAAAATTCTGTATTAATTTTCTTCAATCTTTGGAAAACGTATAACATTGTACCTTCTGCTGTCAATAAATTAGCACTGTCTTTACTCAGTTGTTCTACAGCTAACATGTTTGGCTCAAGTGTAGTTGACACATTTTTTTAAAACACTAACATAATCTTCATTAAAACATTGGAAACCAAGTTCATCTAATGCATTATTTATGCAATTAATTAGTTTTAGGAATCTATTTATAGATTGAGCCAATGAGTTCCAACGTGTTGGTACATCTAATATCAATTTTAGTTCATGTACTTCTTGTTGTCGTACATGTTTTAATAAAATTTCTGTTCGTATTGATGAATTTCTGAGAAATTTAATCATTTTTCTCATTTCGTATAATGCTGGTTTAATATCTGAAATTAAGACATGATTTTGTGAATCTTCTACAATTACTAAATTTTCGTCATCTTCTTGGTCATCTCCTTCGTCTCCACAGAAAAGCTCATCCTCATCATCTTTTTCAACATTTGCAATATCATCTGAATTAATCTTTTTATATATAACTTTAAGTACAGCCAAATGTACAGCATGGTTATAACATAGCTGTTTCTCAGCGGTAATAAGTGAAGAGTATTTTACCATCACGCTGGCACCATCATTTGTTGAAGCAACAACATCTTTCCTTAGACTTACACCAAATTCTCTCAAAATATTTTCCACCAATTCTTTGGTTTTTTCAGCTGTACACTTTTCTGTGATTGTTACTAAGCCAAGAGCAAACTGTTGCAAATTCGATGACCGTAAATTAACATTCAAATATCTCCGCATTGAAACGTCTGTCCACTCATCAACGGAAATACTAAATTTCTTCTTCAAACTTAATAATTTCTGTAATTCGTTTTTTGTTTCAACTTTTTTTTTCCTCAAAAAAATCTAATATATTCTTGCGAACTGTATTGCAGCTTCTCGGCATATTATAATGGCGGCTCGCAACATATCCTCTAATTGCATCAGAATGAACAATGGCATTGAACGAAAATCCATCCTTGGCTGCGCATTTTGATAAAATTTCATTCAAACTTTCCTTTTTTATGAAATTCGTAATTAATGAATTAGATGACTTATTTTGTTTAGATGTTGAAGCCTCAGAATTTAATTCATCAAAGTTGTTTGCATTAATAAAAATTCTGTGAAGTTTTAGATGGTTAATTAAACCAGTAGTATTTCCCCCCTTACAACTTAGTCGTGCTCCGCAATCATAGCATTTAGCTTCGCCTTTATCTATTTTTTGAAAATGATTCCATGCTTCAGACTTTCGTTTGCTCATTTTAGCAACGGGTAAATAAAACTAAAAAAAATATAACTTTCTGTAAAAAATAATTTATTTATTATTTATAGAAAAGAGCATACATAAAGTAAAATAAATATAGTTTTAAATGAATTAAGATTTGACTAGTGAATTAAACCGATTTACATTTGAAAACTGAAATCAATATAAATAAAAATCAGCTGATCGAACCCAGGTTAAGAACCACTATTTTAGACTGTATATTGAAGCACATTCTGGACGTTTTTTATAGAAACTCCTTCGTGTAATTCATGCGTGAATTATGATTTCGTGGACGAAGTGATACAAAAGTATGCTGGACTGAGGCTTGAAAAAAGTGGAAATGCACCTCTAAAACAACAGGAAAATCATGGATAGAAAGATGATTTTCAATTCTTGTTTGAACTATGTGAAGGTCATAGAATTTACAGAAATCTAAAAAGATTACCCATGGTTAAATGGCGACACTTGCCATCTTTTCACGAAGCACGGTGGAACTCACGAGAGCTATATAGTCTCATTACTTACTTTCTTTTGTTTGATTGGAGAAACAGGCTGGAAGTTGTTAGCAATTTTATCTTCAATGAATGGTAAGGTTCTCGGGACAAAGGAACAACAACGAACTAACGAATCGGTTATACAAAGAAATTGAAAATCTCAAGTGTACTCGCACTACTAAGTGTTTCAAGGTCCATTGGAGTTTTCGGGAGTCCAGAATCGTAGTTCCACGGACAAATATCATAGCGAAACGGGAAGTGAAGTTAATGGCGGAATTTAAAGACACCTGCAAACATGATAAATATCTCAATCTGAAATTTGTCGCTACTAATTATTTGTAATCTATAAATCTTGACATGCTTTTTCATTTTTACTTGCTAATAATGAAATTAAACAAAAAACTAATGTGCTCGCAACCTTTTTACAACATTTAATGTTGAAACGGTGAAATTCCTGTAACAAATGATAAAAATCATCCAGTCCTATCACAAGCAAACAAATATTTTTTGTCATAATCCTACTGTAGAGTTATATGATTTTTAGAAGACGCCATCTCCATGGTGATCCTTTTTCTTTATCTTGTACAGGCTATCGAGATATGCAAATTTAATTTCGATTTTATTTTTCCTTCACCTTGTCGTATTTCATTGTATAATTTTTATTGACTCTGTTATTTTTTCTCTGATTTGCAATTTCTTTTTCTCAATTTTTGATTTTCAGAATTCTAGAACACCCCTCCTCTATTTCATACGTCCACCCTGATCATTTTATTCATGTTAAAGATATTTGAATAACAAAAAATTAAATAATGCTCCAAATGAATAAAAATGATCAGGGGAAACGCTATAATAATTGAAGTCATGCTCTCAAATTCGGGAAATAATGAATGAAGTGAAGAAATTAGAAAACGAAAAAAATCAATGAAATCAAACAATGGAATTTTTTTAATTAAAAAGTACAAACGAAAACGAGGAGAAAAACAAAAACAATTTATTATTGTAATTCCCTTATCATAAGAATTTATTCGAGATAATAAATAAATCACTAGAACAGTCAGAAAAATAAAGAGGCAAGAAAACGAAATGAAATGATATATCTTGACTGATGTCAGAAATAATTCGGGAATTATCTATGTCCAAATGAATATGCTGGAAAACTAGATAATTATCTACAAGTGTCAGGAAATGGCAAAGTATAAAAGAAAGACACTAATTGTAAAGGACAGAAGAAGATGTATTGGAGAAGCAGAATTAGAGAGGAGATTATAGAAGAGTGAATTTTGAGAATTCGAAGAGAGAAGAGGTGAATTTGAAACCGTTTTTAATAAAGAATAAAACGAAACAGCCAAAAGAGAAAAGGAGATATAATTGTTAAATCAATAAGCCAGTGATAATCGAACTAACAACCAAAAGTTGTTAAAGTCCTATGGCAAGGCAGGAAAGCAACCAGACATATTGTGTAAGGTGTCAGCCACAAGCAGAAGTGAAGTGGTCGTACAATTTAAATGTTCCTGGATGGTTGTAATAAGCACCCGAATATGTTTGAGTTGCATTGAGTTACTGGTGTCATTGTAATCGTTATAACCATTTGTGGTATTCAATAAAGTTATATTGGGCGGAATTCATTATTGTTGTTGAATAAAACTCGCTCGGAGTCAGATATTAGTTATTAATTTGATAGACCACCGATAAATAACCCCATCATCCATTTATTAATTATTGGATTTTATTAATTATATATCCTGAACAATATGTAAACTTGAAATTCCTCTCCTCGTATATTAGATAGGATTCGATTTCACATTTTTTATTTTGAGAAAATTCCATTTAACAGAAAATACTGATTAAATTTAATCAATGAAAATTTACAATTTTATATAAAATTTAAACTTAAAAATTGTAAGACGATGTTTTTTTTTTCTATTGCATCACGTGCAATGTATGCAATGAAATCTACATTGGAAGTACCCTCAGGACCTTGCACCAAGGAGTTTAAGAACATCTAGATCCTGGTGGAACATCCTCGTTGGGCAGACATCTCCGGCAGTGTCAGCCAACAGAGGAAAGAAAAAATATTTCAATAGATATCATAGCTAATGGAAACATCCAAAAGAAAAATGTCAGATTCAAAGAAGCAATTCTCATCATAAACAGACAGCCAAAGATCAACACTAAAGAAGAAATCAATGAAATCATGAATTTGATCTGTTGTCATTGACCTTGAGAATAACTGACAATATATAAAGAAATTAAAAAAATAGAATAAATTAAAAAGTAATAATTAGAATAATATAGAAAAAAATTTTAAAAAATGGATTTGAAAATCAAAATTGACACATTTATTGAAATATTTAAATAGCATATATAAGTGGTTATTGGAGGCTTTATTTAGAATATTTTCAAATATTTTATTAGGCTTCTAGAAGCTAATTATAGAAGCTGTATAAAAAAATTTAAAAATTTTTAGTTTGTGTCATTTTGAAATTTTAAATGTAAAAAAAATTTTAAAAGTTTTTAGTAAAAAAATTCATTATATTTACAACCAATGAGAATTAAGAGAAAGGAAATAAAAGAAAGATTGAAAGTTATTTTGGGGAAGAACATTGCTAAATTCCAGGAGATTGACAAGGACTATCTTATAGTCGAATTTTTTTTCATTAAATACATTATTTGCAGCAAAAGGCTTAAATTATCATTTTATTATTTTAAATAATAAATGCTGCTACCAAGAAATCATCATTTTATACTATTAATATTATTATTATTATTATTAATATTATTATTATTAATATTATTATTATTATTATTATTATTATTATTATTATTATTATTATTATTATTATTATTATTATTATTATTATTATTAATTTGTTATTGTCATTATTATTTATTACTATTAAAGCGAAAGAATATGTGTACGAGTATAAACCTTTATGGTTTGACCTAGTCGCAGATCCTGATGCCAAATCCAAATCATATAAATTCAATGGTAAATATTGGGAATGTAAAACAAAGAAAGACTGGTCTATGTGCAATAAAATATTTGATAATCAACATCAAACAGTTTGAGATTTTTATCCCAGCATCCAGATAGATGTACTGGATTTTATTTACGCTCTGTCTAGCTGCATTTTCAATAAAGAGAAATAAATTCTATTTATTAGTATCATTGCTTTGATTTGAGATTTTTAATGTTACTAATATTTTGAATAAAGTCTTCCTGTAAAATTTTAATGGATATTTTGAGTTATTCTATCTTTAATGAAAATGTTAATTTTCTCTTCAATGTTTTTCTATGTTACCATAGTTACATTTTTGAAAGGTTCGTGGAATAGCTATGTTGGATTTTATGATTTGAGATTGGTAGGATTTTGTTCCTTCTGATCTCTGGCGTTCATTTAATAACAACTCACAACCAAACACACAGTAATGTTTATTTCTTATCAAGAAATCACAGCAAATCAATAAGTGGATCACTTAAAATAACTTCACCAAAGGTAAACTATTTCATCACTAATTGAACCAGCCCATGCAGTGGGAACTCTGAGAAATATAATAAGATTTTGTCTATGGTCTTTGGGTGTTTATTTTTCACAATTTTCAGCGATTAAAGTCAACTGTCGGTTAAATTCCTGAATCTGAGACGTTAATTATTGTTCTAAATTAGTTCGTTTTAGGGTTCCCGACGCTGCAATTATTGATCTGAAAGAGTTGCCAGACCCTACAATAATTTTTATTATCAAATTAATCCTCAATATAATTGGCCGCCACTTTGTCTGAATACTTTTGAAAAATGAATTAATTGATTAGTTTTAATTTTTGCAATTAATTTACGCAGGGATTCCGTATCAATTATTAATTATATTCGTATTTATATTTTTATTTGTTACCCTCATCTTTTCATCAATAAAATATTAACTTCTGATTCTAATTAATTTTTTTTTAAATTTAAGTTTTTGAGTTTTATCTGCTTTGCATTTAAATTTTTAGCAATTACAGTGACTGCTAAAATTAAATCAATGTTTTTTATGTTTAAATCAATCTCTACGATAATTTAGCAGCATTTTAATTCAATTTAGTCATTGAGCCAATTTTGGTATAGCTATATTCATTTGACATTTGAGTCTTATAAAAGCTTCTTGGCAATTTTCTACTGTTGCAATATTATCTAGTAGGTAAAAATACTGTTGAAATGTAGTTTGCAATATTGGTTTATGATTTATTTTAGAAATGAAAGCTATTTCAAAAACTAGACGAGAAAGTATCATTTCTCTTATAAATCAAGGACTATCTTCTCGTCAAATAGAGATGAGAATCAATGGAGGACGTGAAACAGTTAATCGAATCCGTACGAAATATTGTCCATGTGTCCAACACCTATCAGCTTGTATGTCAACTAAACTTACGCCGACTGACAATCGAAGTTTGGTTCGAATGGTGACTTCTGGTGCAGCAGATAATGTTGTAAAACTTGCTAAATTTCTTAAATCAACAAAGAACTAATACTATCCGACAAGCTTTAAAAGAGGCTGGGTTGAAGCCAAATCCTAAGAAGAAAAAAACTTTTACTTTTACCACGTCATGAAAAGCAACGGCTTAACTTTGCACTGAACTACCGCCATTGGACTACTGAAGATTGTAGTCGTACAGTGTGGTAGGATAAACTAAAATATAACATTTGGGCTTAGATGTACGCGTATAGAGATAGAATAAACCAGGAACACAACTACAAGAGCAGCATGTAAAAGGAACATTAAAGTTTGGTGGTGGGAGTCTAATGATACGGGCTGTATGACAGCAAAGGGAGTGGGATACGCTTGTCGTATAGATGGTCGAATGGATGCACAGCCGAACACATATTTTCAAAGATGAATTATTGCAAAGTTTGCAATATTATGGCCTTCAGAAAAGAAGAATTATTTACCAGCAAGACATTGATCTAAAACACAAATCTCGATTAAGTCAAAAGTGGTTTGAACACTTGTTTATTTATAGTACAAGGGACTGTTTTTTAATGTTGATTGATGTACAAATTCAATTAAAAGGCCTTAGAAAAGTTACTGAGATAAAAATTTGAGGAAAATGACAGAGAATTGCCAAAATTGCCTCCATGACCAATTTGTACTCAGATGGCATAAAATGATTATAAAAGAGATTAGTTTCAATTACGACACACTGAAAGTACTTTCCATAAATGGAGTAATAATTATTGAAAATTTGGTGCATTACCAGTTTTGTTATGTTAATTTATTTAGAGAGGTTAGAAACCTTGAGCCAATTTTGTCAGTCATTGTAAATTTAATTGTATTGTTAGGTTCTGATCAGGTGGATTTGATTTGTCCTAACACAGATTATATCTGACTTCAAAGATATCAATACAAAATATGTGCGTGTAATTATAAATAATTTAATATGAATTAAATAAGACGTGAATGTATATATAGAAACTTTATTAGCTATGCACAATTATACAAAAGTAAATAAATATGTTTTCCCAAAAATGCCGCTCAACTCTAAGCAAAGAAATCGGTTATTCGAACCGTTCTCAGATAAAGCACAAACGCTGGAACTAATGCCTTACAGCGCTGTATAAAAGAATGGGACAAGATGAGGGAATTCCCGAATTTTGCGGGATAGTTTAGACCAAGTTCGATCTACCGTTACCTAAATATTACCCTCTTAAAGTTTTATATCCGACGAGTAAGTCAGGCAGAAATGCTGCTTCTTGCGGTCGGGTTCTGCAGCTGAGTTTATTAATTTAATAAATAAAATCCAAATAATCTTATGGTTAAGAATTTTATTGAACTTTGCAAACAAGCTTATATGGCTTTTAGTTTTTCTGATTATTTTTGTCGAAGCAGAAATGCTTGATCAAAAATCGACTGACAATTCTCCGTTTAACCAACTCTTTTATACTATTCTCAAAGCGCGACAGCTGGAGTTAATATTCACAGCTGGTATTTATTTCTATTCAACACTGAAACTTCTCCAATTAAACCGTTTGTTGATATTGCTTATTTTAAGCACAACTGATTAATTTCTTGGTTACTGAAGAATTGCTGGTTAATCACTATTGAACTATTGAACTATTGTTTAACTTCTGTTTTTAACTAAATATTTCTACTTATTTAAATTAATTAAATAATTATTAATATTAATTTTATTTATTGTATATTACTATTTATATGGTTCTAGGACAAAATGTCGTGGACAAAATGTCATGGACAAAATATCGTGGACAAAATATACATACTCAGAGTTTATCCGACAAAATATTTTGTCCCCTATGGGTATTGGTCGCAAAGGTACTGATCACACTCAACATGTCGCAATGGTATATTATCAACAACATTTATACCATGACATTTTGTCCACGACATTTTGTCCACGACATTTTGTCCACGACATTTTGTCCACGACATTTTGTCCGCGATATTTTGTGCAATGACATTTTGTCCACATAACATTTTGTCCACGACATTTTGTCCGTGACATTTTAAATTAAATTAAAAGTTACTTAAATTAAAAATACTTACTTGTAAAATTGAATAAATGAAATGAATTAAATAACTTCACATTCTCATAAATGGTGAGTCATCGACTGATCGACGTTTCCTGTTCGTTTCTATTATAATTTTTTTTAGTTCATTTTCTGATGATATTTTGTGGAGATTTTTTCAATTTCACTCCCTAATTTCTCTTATCGTCATTATTTCAAATTGGCTTACTTCTGTTATGTTATGTTTGGAAGAGTAGATTATTGTATTCTAGGTTGCATTGGACATGACACGAAAGGGGCAAAATGTGAATTACCTGCAACACGTGTAAAAGAAATTGCTGTCATCTTCATATTTTGCTATGATTGGAATCGATCCTGGTGATGGGAGAATATTTACAAAATGCACTGACGTTGTCAATAACAACAATAATAATAAGTATTATTATTATTATTATTATTATTATTATTATTATTATTATTATTATTATTATTATAATTATTGTAAATATTAGTTGCTAATAGCATTATTAAATAAAAAAATTATTAAAATGATCATTGATTTCTGTTAAAGATCTTCCGCAGTAAAGAATAATTATACAAATGGGCTGTGCAGCGAGTACAAATGTTAATACTGGTTGGATATTTTATTAATGAAATTATAATAACGAATTTAACGCGTTATCTATCCAATTTCAGCGGATGATGTTAAATCAACTTTAGATGTTTTGAACAATGATTTGACAATTTCGCCGAAATTAAAAGCTGACTCGGGAGATATACAAATGAATGAAAACGTTGATTATGGGGACCAAATTGAGAATGATAGAGACGTAGAATAATTCATTTTTCATGTTTATGATACTTTTATTTCACTAGATTGTTGAAGAAACGACTAATTTCCATAACTCTCCAGCTGTCAGTGTTCCTGACCGACAGTCAGTGGGGTCAATTTCGAAATCTGTTTCGAATTCCAACAAACCTTCTGAAAGTGAAACTATTGAAAGCGAAAAATCAAGGACTTATACTAACCGATCTAATGTGGAATTCGAAAAAATTGTTTCTAGACAAGATGAAAATCAATCTGTAATCTCTTCGCGAGCTTCAAGTAGGCGTAATAAGTTGTCAGGAAATCTTTCTGAATTGTCTACAGAAAATAAAATTAAAGTAGGATTAACTAATAATAAAAATTCTAGTAGTAAACTACAAGGTCTTGAAGTAATCGAAAAAGTATATAAAATGATTTCACCGCAAGAATCACTCAAAAGTACAATATCTTCACGACACAGCAACGTGGTTTACAGACCCACTGCTTCCTCAGATGAAGAAATCAAACTTCCAAGTAGTAATTTGCAAGATCTCAAGGAAACGCAAAACGAACAGAAATACGCTAATAATTCTCGATCACCAATGTCAGAAAACAAAACCTTTGAGAATCAGCCTTGTGAATTCTGGAATAAAAATCCACAAAACGTTTCGAATGCAAATTCATTAAATAACATCGAATATGAAAAGTCTAGCAGAAATTCACAATTTTCCCACACGTATACCGGTTCGATTCATTCGCCGTTTTTTGATTCATTGAATCACGGCAACACAAATTATGAAGTAGAGGAAAATCAAAACCACGATCAAATAACTGAACCTATTGTTGATAGAGTTATCTTAGGTACAGGAGACTCAGAAAAATGGATAAATATGAAAAATGGACAAAACTACATTTCAGAAGATAACAATGTTATGTCGAACAAAAGCAATGTTGGAGAAACTGAATCGAGTCTTCCGTCGGAAACAATAAAGGCTAACTTGACAGCTACTGGAGACATTTGTTGTGCTAATTTAGAACATTCCAATGAAGATAATACTTTGGAAATTGAAAATAACCATTTGCATAACGACTTAATCGAAGACCGAAGAGCTTTTATGGAAAATAGTTTGAATAATATGCCTCATTCGACAAATCTAATGCACATTTGTGATACATCGAATCATAATTCCTCTTATAAATTTGAATATCTTAGAACGGCAGAAATGACGGATTCAAGTTACGAAGGAATGTTAACAGGTCTAACCTCATCTCCCATGAACTTTATCACTAAACAACTTCGAGAACATTCGCCTATAATAGATCAAGGTTTTTTTGTTTTAAATTAAAATAGAATATTGTTTAGAAATTTAGTAGATAAATATTTGCTATGGTGGACGATAAATTTTTATTGCTAATTGTTTTAATTTAATTATCATGCCGTATTTTCCACTAGGTCAACGGGGCGACAAAAGTAGGAATATAAAATGTAAATAGTAAATGATTTGACAAGCCACGAGTGGAGCTACTGCATTGTACACGTACAGAGAGAAATCAGTAATCAAAGGCAGTAGACCTTTGTATTGAAGTATTAATATTAACATGATCAATGATTATAGAAGCATTACCCGCATCTGTTGAATGTATATGATGAAAGATAGTAGCAGCACATCAATCTGTTTTTATTGTTGATGTGATTGTCTACGAATTTCACTTTTACTCAAAACGGAAATGCTTCTAAAAGCAGACAATTCAATGTTACCTTGAAGTTTATTATATTTTGTAGTAGTAAAAATGTTACCAATAAACTAATATAATAATTAGTAATATCAATAATTTTCTAATACAATGGATAAGAAACAAACTCAGAGGCTCTGAATACAGAAAAGAAGAAAATAGAATGGCACATGACATGTTGTGACCAATGTTCCCTCTAAGCCATAAGCAGCAGTGCGCGCAAAGTCAGCTGCGCTGAGCAGCCTTTAAATACAAATGAGCGTCAAAATGCTATAACGTGGTTGTAAGAGTTTTAAAACGACACTACAGAAATATACCGTTATTATGCATCTGGTTATTAACATTGAAAATTTTTAAATATTCAAAATGAACCAAATGGTCCATTTACATCGACAATTTCCGTGTGCTTTTTACTAGGAACAACTGCCATGAAACGGTTGAATTAAATATACTGCGCTGGGGAGTTGGAGGTGCTGCGCGCGCGCTCGCGCGCAGCTTATAGGGAACGTTGGTTGTGACATGTACAAGTAAGGACTAATGAAGAAAATTCAAGAAATGTATAATTATGTTATTAAAGTTTAAACTAATAAACTCACTAAGTTACTAATACTTTAACTACTTTCTTTTTATAATAGGAACAGACTGGTGCTGGATTTCTCTTCCCAATATAACTTATGTTGACAATCATTGGCCTAAAAATTAGAAATTTTCTTTATATCTTTAGCACTAGTAAAGAATTTAGTTTCCCATCTGCCATGATTCCAAATCCTGGGCGTAGTAAGAATACAAAACTAGTGTTTTTATATTTTAATTTCATTGACTTCGATATCCTAGTACTCTTCTAGTCAAACGTACTAAATTATAATCATCTACTAATTTTGTTAAATTTTCCAATCTATTCTGCAGAAAATAAAATAACAAGAATTTTTTCGTTTTTTTTTTATTTTTAAATATATATTTTTGACAAATGTTTTCATTATAACTTAAGGCCTTGCGAAATTGTCATACGTTATATCTTTATTGTTCCACAAGAAAACTCATTCTCAATCTCTTTCTCTTTCAGGTTTTAAAAATAATTTGTAAAATAACACATATTTTTAAAATAAAGTATAAAAGATATTTGTTTTAAAATAGGTTTTAAATTATTAGCAAAACGATATCATTTAAGGACGTTCTGCTACCGCTACCAGCATTGCGGTCCACATTTTGTCGTTTAGTAGAAGACAGTTTATTATAAGTGTTTTTTCATTAATTTCATTGGTTCATAGAAAAATAAAACTAAGTAAATTAAGTATTTTACCACCAAAGCATAGTTTCAGAGCGGGACATTTCAGTCCCATCGATTCAGTCCTGGTCAAATCAGTCCCGACTGTTTCAGTACTGACCGTTTAAGTCCTAAGGCCTAATTTTGGATGAAACATTGTGACGAAAAGAAAACGAAATTTGCTGGAGCCATGGCCAATAGATTTCTGATCCTTTGAGTAACCTTCCTGTTTGCATCTTTATTTGGCATCTGACCCATCGTTGCTAGATCGATTCCCTGGATGACATGGTTTATGATTTGTGCAGGTTGTTCCATTGTTTCCTCGGCTCGCCTCTTTATCGATGTTTTAACTTTAACCACCTCAACTCGACCAGCATTGCTTCCGTGACTGTGACTCCCACTTCTATTGACTATGGCATCGTGAAGATCAGTGTGAATCCGGTTTTGCATTGTCCCTGAATTATCGCTTCTCCAGAACTTCTTTTCTCCGTTTGCGCTCATTTTGTGGAAGCTGAAAAGATGCCCTTCATCTGCCAACTTCTTACGTCCTCGTCGAGACTTCAAATCATCAGTCATGACGGTTATTTTAGTTAAAATTTAACGTTTTGCGAATTAATAAATTAATAAAAATATTAATAATTCCTAATATTTAATACTAATGTTTTTGTTTACATTTGTCTAAGCGTGTTTTCGTTTTCTTTTCGTCACAATGTTTCATTCAAAATTAGGCCTCAGGACTTAAACGGTCAGTACTGAAACAGTCGGGACTGATTTGACCAGGACTGAATCGGCGGGACTGAATAGTCACGGACCGGCATAGTTTATAGACTGGAAAAAGAGTGATTTTAGTCCTTTTCGCTGTGAATGTCTTTTTAAGATTTCGATCTCGATGACTCCGTTCAATTTCTGTGGAATTCACATTTGTTCCGAATGACTCATAATCGTCGACAAACTTTGGCAGCATCACCGAAAGGGCTAGGATTTTAAAATTTTCTTCGATCCATGTTTAAGGCGTTGAGATCATCATTCACGGAATTGGCTAAGTTTGCTAAAAGCGATTTCAATCTCTTCTTTTTTTCAAAATTTATTATTACTATTTATGATTTGCACCAAAAGAGGATGCGGAGTCCTTTTTAATATATTTTTAATTTATACTATTCATTCACTGCTAATTTGTAAGGGAATGTAAGCCTCTGGCGATATGCTGAAATTCATAGCTAAAAGACCTTTATTTATCCGGTCATGAATCCCATATCAAAATTTTAATGTGACATTAATTTCTAATTATAATTACTGTCATATTAATTTTAGAAGAGAAAAGTGAAGATTTTTTGGAAAATGATGACGGAGTGAATAATATGAATGACCAAACAGCGAATATATTCAAAACAAAAAGTCCTATCATTATATTTCCAACTTATAAAAGTATTTATAAGCATATTTTATTACTATTGTAATTTTCTTTTCTAAAATTGACTAAAATATTTATTCTATTCAATAATAAAAATATTAATAAATTAATAATCAATAATTAATAAATAAAACAAATAATATTTAAAAGAACTTTTCAATAATGTGTTGAGAATACCTAAGGTGACCAGATTTTTAGATGGGCAAAGCGGGACAACTTTGAAGGAGGGGCGTATCAACAAAAATGTTCATATAGAATAAAAATAATATGGTAATATTTTTGGATTTTTAACATAAGTACAATTTATAAATATAAGAAATTGTATAATATTTTATTCCTTGCCATATTATTAGTTTGATTAACTTAAAATATTTGCAAAATTTTATTTTATATTTCTTTCTAAAATGTCTTTTAAGATTAGGGTCAGTGATATACTTTTTGTTATCAATATAAAATTGAAGACTACGAGTATTTTAAGCTAAGTTTAAGAAAACTTATGTATTTATGAAATATATAAATAAATTACTTACCTTAATTTTCTATGGTAGGTAGCAGATTTGTAATATTTATTTGTTTAATTAGCTTCCTAGCACGCAGTACGAACACGAAGTGTATCATCTGAGAAACAAATACAATGTAACTGGGTAAGAAAAGCAATATGTTAGTCTTAGTAGTCCGTAGAATCCAAAACAATGATTTTCATAAATATAAAATTTAACTTAATTTTAAAAGTCGGGACTTTTGAAAAACATTGAGGGACGCGGGATAAATAGTGAAAAATCGAGACTGCCCACCAAAAGCGCCAAAACACTTAATTTTGCTGTTAATTAAATTTGCGTTGTTACTGTATTAAGTAATTGTTTGCATCATATTTACTTTTTGGAGATGTTGATAGTACATCTTTGGCGGTTCATGTTAGATATTCGGCAAAAGTAATACTATGTTTGCCATGCCTAATTGAAAATGACATAAGTAGTAGAATGAGTTTCCTTCAAGACAATACCCCTCCCACTGCTCAATAAAAAATATTAAGCTAAAACAATCTTTGGTTAATATTGTTATGTAGGTCAACTTAAAAATTTAAAACGAAATTTCTCAGAGTATCTATGTAGGTCACACACAGACATATTCTCTTAAAAACTTGTGTCCCTTCAAAAACAGTCTATATATATATATATATATATAGTTATTAAATAAGTAAGTCATATAGATTCAATTAGTTAATAAGTAGGTAACAGACAAACATTCTCAAAAAAAAGTGCCCCCTCCAGTCTATATATAGTTATTAAATGAGTAGGTCATATAGATTTAATAGTTAATAGTAGGTATCTAATAGTTGGCATCTTCACGGCAAAGGGCTTCAACTGCTCGTTTTATTAGAATAAGTGCAGAAATTGCTAAAGACACTTCATTGAACTCGGAATTAGAAAAACTAAAACTTAAATTTAAATCTATTATCGACTTTTTTAGACATGAACGCATCATATAAAATCTACCGAGCATTTCGATTAAACTATTTCATCGTGTTTTACAATTCAATATTAGACAGTATTTCTTGCCAAAGTCACTAACTGCATATTTTTGCAAAACATCATTTTTAGTTGGTGAGCTTCTTAATGTTTTCACTATTTTTCGTATCTTTTTGTAATTTTTCCAAGCTCGGTATGAATAATATCATTTTGTTCGAACGATACATCATACTCGATCGAAAATCCATCATCGTTTCCGAAAACTTCTCTTTATGTTCATCATTTTCGCTGTCATCGTCGGTAAATGAAATATTTTCAGAATCCGAATTTATAAAGGCTGATTCTTCTTGAGAACTACTGTCAATCTCCACAGCTGTTCTTTTATAAATTACAGTAATTACAGCAAGTTGTAAGCCGTGAGCAAAACATAGCTGTTGTGAAGCTGGAACCAGCTTGCCCACTTTCTTCATCACAGAGGCCTCATCATTTGTCAAACACATAATATTTTTTTCCAATGAAAGATTGAATTCGGCGAACTTTTTATTCAGTAATTCAATACATTTCATTGCAGGCAAACTTCCGTTGATCCGTACCAGTCCTAAATTCCAATACTTAGCCTCAGAATGGACATTAATGTTGAGATATCGGCGGTTTCGTATCGGCGTTCATTCGTCAAAGGTTATACTAAACCCCTTCCCAGATTTTTTACGTTCACCAATTTCCTCAATCAGAATTTTACTTGTACTTTCAGCATAATCAATGACCATTTTTCTAATTGTAATAGCTGATTTCGGAAGTTTATCAGGTAACTTCAAGGAATGTATGCATTTCCGAAGATCTTCTGAAGTTATAAACAATCTAAATGGCATTCCATCCCGTGCTGTCATTCTGACCAAGGTAGCAGCCATTGAATATTTTATAATTTTAAGGGTGGGTTGGAATTGTTGATTTCATTTTTTTGCATAGCAGCAAAACTAGATGATGGCTTGTTTCTTTATAAAATCTTTATTTTATGAGCTGTTTTGATATGGGTATGACGTCCACTAGTGGAACCATCAGCAGATTAATATTTCTAGAACACTTTTTGCATTTCGCGCAACGACCATGTAGTTCTTTTAGATAATAAAACCAAATCGAATCTTTGTCCTCTGATTTTTGATGTAGCACAAATTTCAAATTTTTTTCCATGGAAGCGAAGAATCGTAAGTCTGTCATGTAGAATAGATTAATACACTTATAATATAAATATTGCATATGAATTAAACTAAAAAAAATTTATAATCAACAGTTATCTCAGATTATGTAGTTTTATATGAAAATTTATTAAAAATCATTTTGAGGTATTTTATTAAATATAAGCAATTTTAAAAGATGTTATATGAGCAATGTTTTAAGTTGGTCAAGTGTTTCAGATTAACAAATAAAATAATAAACAAATAAAATATAATTAATAAGCAAATTAAAAGCCAACATATATTTCTTTCTACAATAATTATAACATCTCTTACCTTCACAATTTAATTAAATCCAAAAACTTTAAAAATTAAATGTTTCAGTATATTCAGATATTTTCCATTTATGTATATATTCCTTGTTAATCAATTATGTGTGTGTAACTTGTTCCTTATTAACTAAGCATGCATGCATCATGTGAAGATTTTCTTTCTTAGTCATGAATTGAACATACACTGAACTTGACTGTCTTAGTCTCTTGTTCATATACAAATTAATTAAAATAATAAAAACAACAAAATATATAAAAATATGTTTTATTAATTACATTAAAAATGCTAAACAGTTATGTCCACAATAATTAGTCAAGGGATTTTGAAACATTGTTTTGTTATACGCGATAGGTTTCCCCAATGTTTGGAGTGTCGATACCAATAAACCTGGATAATAGAAACTCAGGATCAAACACAAGTATCTTACCGGGTTTCATATATATCGCAATGCGATGTTCACCTATACGAGATGAATTAGCATTGACGATTATGGCTTGATTATTTCGTAAATATAGGATTTTATCCAACTGGTATGCTTCAACAAGCTCCTTTTCTAATAAATGTTTTCCAATTCGATTAACCTTAATAGAACTACATCAATAAAGTAAAAAATATATGAAAAACTTACTCCATGACAAATTTATCATAATTTATCATAATACATTTATAACAACACCGTTCTATTTACAGTAATTTGTACCTCATTTTTAAATACTCCATATATTATAACATGCACCGATTCAGCAATAAATTTTATATCTAATCGTAAATTATCGTTTTGAGGTAATTGACTCTAATTTAAATCAAAGTTGGGGGCCAAAATAAATGTGAAGAATGGGTATTTGGTTTTGAATTTCTCAACAGTTATATCACAATTCAAGTTTTTATCTAAATAACCCATATTTCTCACTATACTTTGCATATAGGTGACACAGTAGTGATCATTATGAAAATCTTGAATGTGGGTTTCTCTATTATCAGTATTTTTCGATAATGTTAAAGATGTTACACCAAGGTTTTTGAATAATATCTGAATTAGCCATCTACTTTACTAAAATGTAACGTCAAATGAATTTTTGAATTTTGCAAATTCGATTAATCTACCAGAATGATCACGTATATTTATTTCAATATTATTTATACGTGAGGTTGAAACAGGTAAATACATAGGATTTTCTATAGTGATTTGTACAACTTCATCCAGTTCAGACTTTTCAACCCATATTGATTTCAATAACAGAACACTGGAATCATCAACAATGACGGCTCAATAATATTACTGTAAATCAGTGGTTCTTAACCTGGGGTCCGCGAACGGGTTCCAAGTGGTCCGCGGCACTATTTACAAAAAATCGTAAACAATTTTTTATGCTATCTTGATATTGTAACTAATATAATAAGTAACATTTCTTTACTGTTTTGTAGCATCAAAATTCTAACATTTTATGTTAAAAAATTTAAGTCTCAGTAGGCACTTTTTTGTAAATATTTACACGTTGCTATGATACTATTCTGTTTTTGCATTGATTCGAAGTTTTCATTGTTTCTATAATAAAGTTAAATTTAGTTGAAGTTTTTTTCTTTTAACTTGCGGGTGTTATTTAATTCTGTCAATTTCAGGGGTCCGTCAGTACCAATTATATATTTATGGGGTCCATAAGTTTGAAAAGGTTAAGAACCACTGCTGTAAATGAACATTTGCTGATGAAGTTTAATTATTATCGGTTTTACTATATCCTCACAAACTTTAACATTTTGAAAAATTGTTTCTTTTGATAATCCCAATGTTTTTGTCAAATTTCCATCAAATTTGACATTACTAATATTAGGTATCAATTCGAATTTAAAAAGCTGATCTTTTTTAAGTTCAATAATAGTAAAGATTTGTGAACAATTTTGAATTAGATAAACTTGTAACTGGTCAATGTCTGTTATATATAATTCATCCTTAAAAGTAAATGTATATGGTTGGTCACAAAAAGATTACTTTTAATTTAATTATGGTGTTTCAGATTGCCTTCTTTCATGTATCTAGGCTTTGGTATCTTAAATGTATCCTGTTCATACTTGATACTTGTTTTTGAAAATCCAAACTTTTTGGCTATGGTAAATAAAATGGTAAATAATAACATACTACATATAGAAAATGGTAATATAAGTATAATATGACGTCTTTATAATAATGATTACTTATATCACCTTCATAGTTCTCATTATAAATTACAATATTTTTATATTTTGAAGTTGGTTTCTTCTTTTTGTATGCAATTTTGGCTTTACTATAGAATGGAAAGGGATTATACACAAATGTGAAATCCAACAGAGCAACTTCAAAATTACGATTCAACTAGATAAGATTTTCAAGATCGACCATGTATATGGGGGTTGATTTAATAATAATAATAATAATAATAATAATAATAATAATAATAATAATAATAATAATAATAATAATAATAATAATAATAATAATAATAATAATAATAATAATAATAATAATAATAATAATAATAATAATAATAATAATAATAATAATAATAATAATAATAATAATAATAATAATAATAATAATAATAATAATAATAATAATAATAATAATAATAATAATAATAATAATATATAATAATAATAATAATAATAATAATAATAATAATAATACTTAAATCAGTTTATGAGTTGTCTGGATGTCCATTTTTATATAAATTATTAATTGTATTAGACGTTTCTTCTGCAGATTTGGCCTTGACTGCAATTGCATGAGCAAAGCGACTGAAAACATCAATACGTCGTAAAATATATTTATAACCCTTGTTAATTTTCAAATACGGTGTCATCTCTATCAAATCCATTTGCCATAAATCATCAATACCGAATGTTTTATAAGCTGTTGTTGGAAATTTCTTCCATATTGAATTGTTCAAACTATGCGAAAGCTGTTCTAATAACCACTTCATGCTCTGTACGATGATATTTAATAACATTGGCATGTTTCATTTTATTATTCTTATTATTAGGTTTAGGATTTTTTGAAATAAGATTCATTGCATTGAAATTTTCAGTTATAAGTTTTTATATGGAGTATAACTTGTTTTGTGGAACTTTAATTTTAATACTCTTTCTAAGACCTTTTCTAAGTTTACGAAGGTTTTTAGCTCGTGCTTTTAAAACATTATTACTCAAGCATGTTTTCAACTTTGTTTATAAACCATGGCATTAATTTTTGAAAATGTCAGGTTTCACCCGTAAATCATCAGGTCATTGTTGTGTGAAATCAAGAAACACGTATCCATAGCATCTTGAAATCCACTTATTAGAAATTTACGATTATTAAGAATCTGAACTTTTCAATCAGTTGTTAACAATCGGTTATAACAATCGGTTCCATCTAAAGATTTATTATTATCTATGTATATTGCGCAATAACTAACACATTGTATTGGATTACTCAATATACTCTGAACTGCTTCACATTTGGTCATAGGCTTCTAATGAAATATCATTACTCTCACCTTCATAAGATTGATGCCATCTCTTTAACCATTCGATTACTGGATATCGCAATTCAACTTGATGATCTGACACAAATCTAAGAATTTTATATGGACCATCATATTAAATATCATTTTTGTTTCTTCTATGTGGTTCTCGTCTTACTAGTACCTCCTCCTCAACTTCAAAATGTCGTTTAATTCTTTTTTCGTTCTCGAATTTCCTCGTCTTTTATACAGCTTGCTTGTTATTGGTTTGTGCTTCTTCCGAAATATCGTGTACTCGATTTTTGAGTCTAGAATTAGTGTGTAACGTTATTTTCCGTCCATATACTATCTCAAATGGTGAATATTTTGTAGAACTTTGATACGTTGCATTTATACTGAATTCAATTCGAGGCAGCAGTTCGTGCCACTATTTTTCAGCACAGCCCCTTTCATCGTCGTCACAAGTAAATCTCTCATTGTTCTGATAGCTCTTTCCACTAAGCCATTCGACTGATGTTGATATGGCGAGGCGAATTCTTGCTTTATTCCAAGTTGTTCTAATTTTTCTTTAAAATATTTGCTTTCAAAATTTCGCCCTCTGTCTGTCAATATACTTTGAGGTTTACCATATTTGTATTTTTATTTGTATATTTGTATTTCGTCCAGGAAAAATTCCCTTCCAAATAATGAAACAGTTTCTTAATTCCAACGTGACATAAATCTTCATGTATCTTAATCACTAGTTTAGATTGATAGCTTTTTGGGATTATCACTAGATCTTTTTTGTCTGATTCCAATAAAAGCATATCATCCGATATCTTTAACCGATCTTTGTATCTAAATAAAAAACTATTTAGAAACAATTCCTTCCAAATTCTATCTGATTCCTAAGAATTTCCATCGCTTCCTGGAACAATTTATCTTTCTTCTGTTCTTCCAAAATTTCTAATAGTGTCTGTTTTTTGTATCAAACTACCCTCGATCCTTGATAATCTATCTTCTTCACCTTTCCGGTATTTTAATTGGAAATCGTATTCCGATAGATTAGCCATCCATGTCTGAAATTGTGGACTTATTTCTTTTTTTTCGTGTTCATAAATACTAAAGCTTTGTGATCTGTTCGAGCCACGAATTCTTTCCCGTATAAATACTGTCTAAAATATAGAACATATTCATGCAATGCCAATAACTCTTTCCTGGTTAAGCAGTATCCCTTATCATGGGCCGTCAGATTTCTTGAACCGTATGCGATAAATATATCTGAACCATCTTCTTTTATATGACTCAACACTGCTCCAATAGCTTAAAAACTGGTATCAGTATCCAAAATAAATTTACGATCTATACGAGGAAAATCAAGAATAGGAGCTTAATGTTAAGGCTTTAAGTTGTCTAAAACTGTTTTCACAATTTTCTGACCATTCGATTTTTTTATCACAACTTGACGCTGCTGCATGTAGGGGTGCTGCTATTTTAGCATAATCTTTGACAAATCGTCTATAATAATTTGCCAAACCCAGAAATGATCGAAGTTGTTTAGCACACTGTGGTTTCGTCGCTTCTGTAATTTGACTTGTCTGTATTCCATCTTCACTGACGGTGTGATCTCGGAATTTTAATTTGGTTTTGTAAATTTCGCACTTCTCCGGATTTATTCTTAGTCCTATTTTTTTATTCTTTTAAAAACTTCATGTTCAGACTGGTCCTTACCATATACCAGAATATCGTCTAAATAAACAATTGCTCCATTAAACAACATACTCTCTAACATCGTGTACATTAATCACTGAAACGTTGCTGGAACAGTTGATAATCCAAATGGAAGTCGATTGAAACAAAATTGACCTTCTTTGGAACTAAAAGCCGTTTTTTCTTGTGCTTCTTCTGCTAATGCGACCTGATAGCATGCTTGTCCACGATCTAAAGAAGAAAATAATTTAAATCCTGATAGGTTATCGAGTAATTGGGATATGTTGGGCATAAGGAAATAATCTCTTTCAGTCATCTTAATCAACTTTCGATAATCTACTTACATTCTTATTGAGCCGTTTTTTTCCCTACTACAAACAATGTGGAGCTCCATGGACTTTTACAGCGTCTTATAACTTCAGCTTTTAACTCTTTTATCATATTGTCAATCGTGTTGTACATGTCTTTGTTAATCAAATCAAAAACAAAAATCATATTAGTACATTTATTTAAATTATAAAATAACAAACTGGGGTACCCGGTGATGCCCGGGGCAATATAAGTTGTGTTGTAAAATTGTTTTCTTTCAGTGAAACGTCAATTATTTTCCAAAAGTATTTATTTATTTTCAACATCTATCACATGTTATAAACATTTTGTTATTTGTTATGCAAACCCAATCCGATAAACAACTTTTGCTTCAAACAATGTGCTCTAACTTGACCCTAGACTTCCTTTTATTGGGGTGTAACCTAACTGGTTCGGTTAGGGCAACTGTCAAAATAGCATGAACATTTTGTTATTCAAACCCACCCCTAGGAACACAATTTTTTCCTGATAATTATCTGAATTATCCTGTTTACTGGTACTGCTTAATAACCAGAAAACAGGATCAGTAAATAAGATACCTCATTGGGTAAAAAGTAGCATATAACCTCGGTCTGGGTAAAAGAGGAAGCTGTGCAAAATTTGGTTGAGATATCTTCAGGAATTTGAATTTGTATAGTGAACATACAAGCAGACAGACATTCACGATTATATATTAGATTCAAAATAAATCAAGGAAATTTAAAAATTGATGATTTGTTTTCAGAGTTTGACGATTATAATTTCGGTATTTTGGGCTGATGATTGATTTTTGAAATTCTTTCATTGTAATATTGACCTGATCTTTTCATTTATTTGAGTATGTTTTTTATGGAATGTTGAAAATTATTATTTGATGTACCATTGATTTTTCTAATTTCATTCAATGCAGGTATTGAATTTTTTAATCAGTTTTGATTGTAGCAAGAGTTCTATAGATATACTGAATATCTTCATGTATTTTTGTACGATCTTTTATCAAAGTTACGTATGTCAATTCAAATCTGGTTTCTAAATTTTCCATTCTTTCTGAAAATTTTACTGAAGGAGCTTTCGATCATTTTGATCTATATACTATATCCAAAAGATTCAAAACACAGCAGTATCTAAACAAATACATATGGTTTCATTTAGTTCTTGAAAAGATATAACAATTGTTTTGTTTCCTATTACTTCCATGCAATATATTTCAAATATTGAACTGATTATTAAGACTATTAATAAAATTTTCAATTCACATTAAGTTAATAGTTCTTTATAACTAAAAACTTGCACACACATACACATTTATTAAATTTTGTTTTAAATTTTGAGTTGATCATCCATAAAACCTTCAAAATGACTCTTGCAACGCCTTTGTAATAACCTGAATCATCACAATAAACATTCGGGTACCCTGAGCAAAACCCTTCGAAATTAGCCATTTATCACCGAAATTCAATGTCAGAAACTCTCAATAATCAACTTTGAGTTAGCGAGCCCCTTCTTTTAAAGTCGATATGAAATACGTAATTTTTCGCAAAGATTTTCTATTCTTAAACGTTGTTGAATATCCCTTATTTATTGACAATTACACATACACACGCACACAGTCAGTTTCTCTATTCTCGATATATATTTTTTTTATTTGACCTACTTTGAGTTAGAAATATTATTAAATATTATTAATTATTAAATCTATATGACCTACATATATAATAATTGTATAGACTACTGGAAGGAACACAAGTTTTTACGATGATGTGTGTTTGTGTGACCTGCATAAATACTTAGAACTATTTCATAAAAATCATTGAACTTGAGTTGCCCTACATAAAAATATTAATCAAAGAAAAATTTAGTTTAATATTATTTCATCAGTATGGAGAGGGGTACTGTTATGAAGGAGACACATCCTACTACTGACATATATAAATAACAAATTTGCAACTCATTTTTATCAGTAAAATATAATAATATCCTTTCCATCATTGATTTATTTTCATTTCCATTTCTTTTCAGACTGTCGATCAATGTTTTGTTTAAATATGATAACATAAATTTTTGTCTAATAAAATCTTACATCAATTCAAACAAAATTTTGAAAAAAGTTTTCGGCGAAATTTTGTATTAAATATTATAACAAAATATTGATCGATTGGTTTGAAAAGAAATGAAAATATTTTGGTAAAAATTTAACGCTTTCAATTCAAGATATTTAATTTTCCGTTGTTTAGATGAAACAATGAAACCGGAATAGAAGTCAAACAAAAACACATGATCTACTTCAACTGACTGAAAAGTTCAGATTCTTAATGTTTAATTATTTTATTAAGAATGTAATTTTAACCAGAATTGTGACACTTAGGTTAAAGTCATTTTGTAGGACTATGAAAAAAATAGAGTAATTTTTTTCTTTGTTTTATTATTTGTTAACTAATTGAAATTCACACAATTCTATTGAAAAATTATTATTTTTGACAATTTTAATTTCTGGTGCAAATAAAATGGTATGCGTAATATTTACGGAGCTTGTTGAAAATAGTTTATAGATAATATAGATCATTAACATAATAAGAAAAAAATTAAAAAGTATGACTTTATCATAATATGTACAATTTTTGATCCAATCAGATTTCAGACAATATCGTGATTTCATTTACCAAATTATCGACGATTGACATGTAATCTAGATTTTTAAGCCCTATAACAACAATTCACCAACTATAAATTAAACCGACATGCTACGACCGCTTAGAGGTTGAAGCTCATCCATAAGGATCTGATAACATTAACACTATTAACAATATGTTGTATTGCAAGTCTCAACAGGAAATAATTCTGGTTCGAACATGCATTTAACTTTTAGACAAATGGTATAGATTAATACATGTCCCGAAATCTATAGTAACTGTAATTGATTGTATTTGAATTTCTGTGATTTCATACTGCAACTTATTCGGAATTAGTGGTTTCTTTACAAACCATTATTCTACATTTTACAAATTTGAAAAATATGATTGGGTATTTTACACTTCTGTCAAAAATGACTGAGGTTTTCCTTTCAGAAATTTTAAATGAGAGATATTCTTTTTCTATATAATCTATATTTGATAACATGTTTAGTAAATTTATATCTGATGCATATTTGAAAATGGAATTACGAAATAATGCAGTTTACCAAATTGTGGTTCTATTGGTAGCAGAAAACTTAATTTGTTTGCAAATTATTTAAATCAAAGCTATTCAAACTTAAATCCAATAAGATTTATTTGCATCGGGAACCGGATGAAAAACTTGGGTTGACGCAATCAAGTTTCTGTAAATTGAAAAAATAGTTAAGGAATTAAATAAAAATTGGTCATGTCGATTACAAAAGTGTGATGTTATAATCATTAATGATTAATATCAGGAAGCCAATAAGAAAAAAATTTTTAATAATTTATTTGCAAAGATAAATAGACATGTTTGTGTCATAGTAGTTTTTATAACTCAAAAATCTATTTTATTAAGGTAGCAATCATCGAACACGTAATTTGAATGTACAATATTTAGTAGTTTTCAAAAATTTGAGAAATGCCACTGTTATTGATTTTCTTTCAAGACAAGCATATAAAAGTAATTATAATTTTCTAATCAGTCTCTTTCAAGATACAACCAAAAACCTTTCATTCAACCCCGATAAAATTCGAGTTCAAACATATATTTTTAATAAAAAAAGGAGTCATGGTTTATAAACAAATCTAAAATAAAAATAACCATGTTTCTAAAAGCTTGTGTCAAATTGTCAAAACCAAAGTTGACAAAACTTAAAAGAAAATAAGGAAAGTGTCTATTTCTTCAAAAGCCAGTTACATGCTTTCGAAAAAGAATCTTATTCCACATAATTTTAAACCAAAACCGAACATAAAATATAACAAAACTGTTAAAACAATCTAAAATCATCAAGGTTTCCCATTTTTTACCGAATCGTAAAATGATGAGAAAATTCATTTATAAACAACAAAGAGGGTTTATTTCTGTATTTATACCATTAGTATTATCATTACATGACGGAGCAAGATTACTTGGAGCGCCAAGACAATAAAGAATGGGTCAATCATCACCTAATCTTAATTTCAAGTATTTTTGTTGCACTGGGGAAGATATGGACCAACCCAAAGGACGAACCAGATTTTGGTGGAGTAACTAATGAAAAAAAGTTCCGAATTCAAAAAGGGAAACACAAAGTGGTTATCGTGACAACTAGCATACAGTTTAAACAAACCGATGTTGAAACAGTTTTCAACATTCGGTATTGATGATTTATGGCAAATGTATTTGATGGAAATGATTCCATTTTCGAAAATCAATGAAGAGCACAAATCTATTGTGACATATATTGATGTTTTCTGTTAGTATACACGGGCTATTCCTGTCAAGTCCAAATCTCCTGATAAAATGACTAGATCTATAAAAATAATGTTCAACGATGGTAACACGGATAATTTATAAACTGATTTGGATAAAGAATTTTATAATAGTAAAGTGAAACAAATTCTTAATGAAAAAAACATTATTTTGTACATTCACAATACAAACCAACTCATGTTGAACAATTTAACCGGATATTGAGAAATAAACTCAAAATATTTTTTGGACATCAAGGTAATAAATCATGAATAACTGTTTTGACGAAAATCATACATAGTTATAATTATTCACCACACAAAAGTTTTAATGAATGGACATTTCTTCTAAAAGAAGTGTTAAATTATATTTCAAGAGAAAAATTTTAAAAAATTTAAAAACTCAAGTATAAAGTCAGTAAATATGTTCGAATATTTAAAATATTTGCATCAGCATTTATTAAAAATTTCGATAATATTTGCAGCGATGAAGTTTTTTAAAATTACAAAAATTAATACTAAATAATGTATGTAACATGTCATTAAATATAATGATAATAATAAAGTCGATAGTAAATTCTGTGAAGAGGAATTACAAGTTATTTCAAAACCAATAGTATTTAAAATTCAGAAAATATTAAAAACTAAAATGATAGAAAACTGTCGAAATTAATCGTGAAAAGAATGTTTTGATTATATGGATAGACTGAGAGAAGCCTTCAAAAAACCAATAAATCTGATGGAAGACTTAAGTGAAGCGCTAGATTATAGACAAGGAGATGACTCCGCTGATGGTTTCTGCGAAAAAATTGAGAAATTATCAGTTAAATCCATCTTTAGATCCATCTTTAAATTTGCAGCAAAAATATTCAAACTAACAATATATATTTAATCAAAGAATTTATAAATAACAAGTTTTAATTAATTCAAAAAACCGCAAATTCCCAATTATTCAAACAACAAGATATCTAACTCTCCCCTTCTTAAGACTTTTTCCACTTCTTCAGCCACTCGATTCTTCTTTCTTTCGTTCCTTCTTGTGAATGTAGTTCGACTCGATGAGGTGATAGAAATCTGGCGATTTTATATGGGCCATCGTATTGCATACCATCCTTGTGCCTGTTCTGCGGCTCTTTAAGTACGAGTACCTCCTCC